>JASXSY010002537.1:0-82974 GCA_034509805.1 Sipha maydis | reverse complement strand
GTTACACAACTGCAGGCTGGATAGCAATATTTATAAAATGTAACAAGAAAAATAAATCGTATTACTTGTTTTTCACGACTAATGACAAAAATCAATCGTACCTAAATGTGCCCAATGCGGTGTTCCATGTTAATTATTGTATAGTATATTGAAAAGTAATTAATTATTACATACGTTTCGTACACATTTTGTCGCGTGTTCTAAATTCGAAATTTCTTGAGTTCCGCAAATCAATTTACCATGAGCATAGTGCAGTGTTGATATATTGCATATATTTATTTATATTGTATCTGTAGCAAGGACATTTTAAAATTAGATTTACTTATTTATTTTCTTCAAATGAAAAGTGCAACTTGCTTTATTCGCTCACTGGATTTACATTTTTATAACAGATCAATTTTAAAACAATTCTTTGTATGTATTTGGAATAATTTTCGTAGCATTCCATTTAAATTAGCATGATAAATTATTTATAATATTATTATTTTTATTATTTTATTATTATTTTAAATAGCATTTAATAGCTAGTACACAATTTGGTCACACACCACGGCTCCAGGATTATTTTTTAGGTAGGGCCAACAATTATAAGATAGGGCCACAAAAAATGAGATTTAAACAAAAATATAAAATAATAATATTAATTAATATAAGCTATATTTTAAAATTTCAAATGATTACTACGATAAAACTACATTAAAATAGTTCTGCAATTTTCATGTGCATCGATAAGCTTGTTTATTATTTCATTAAAATCTTGTGATTTTGTTTACGTTTTTCGATTGATATTATATTTAAACTTGTATGGTTAGATTTACACTATCTATTTTTTAAATAATTCTTTACGTGTTTCATATAAAAATTTACGTTCAGCTGATATAAGGTTATCGTTATAGCAATGAAGCATAATTTATACGTTCTAAAAATGAAATAGAAAAACATCTTCGATTTTTAAATTAATTTTTGTTTCATAACGGTTCTTGGACTCTTGTAATATTTTCAATACTAATTTTAGATATTCTTTGTTATATTAATAAGCTTGGATAAAAGGAATTATAGTATCATAGGTATGTTAAAAATCTTAAAAATTCTGCGTTAAGTGCACTCATCCCGCTTATTATATCACAATTATCACCAACTGTCTTATCTAACTCATTAGTTTTTTTTTTGTCCAAAATACCATAGACTATTCTAGATTTCAATAAATTTTATTCAATCATTACTTATTTTTCTATAGTGCTATTTTCATATAAAAAAATTTCTAACCCTTTTGGTATTTTTTTATTCTTTTTGTTTAAAATTTCCTGATGGATGTGTAATATTACAATTGTTTGAAATATTTGTAGTTTTATTATAAAATGATTTACGTTTTAACGATTTTTAATTACAAAAAGTTTTTAATAGGTATGATAATAAAAAGATAATACTATTAGCCATGTCATCTGTACATAATAGGAGTAGTATCATTTATCATACAATATAATATAATATAGCATATTAATCTAAATTACATATAGTGAATATATACCATTATTTTCTGCTTATAAAAAAATATTAAATTATTATGTCTAAGGTCAGGCTAATGGTAAGCCCACTGATGGGGCTGGACATTTTTAGGTAAGGCCATGGCCACTGAATACAAATATTTTCTGTTTCGAAACTAATTGCTGAATCTGAAGTTTTAAAGAAAATTGTATTAATAATTGTATTAAGATTCACCGCTATTAATGTTCTTACTTGATTTCAATGCTATTTATAGAAATTTGTTAAACTTAATGTATAAATTCATTTTTTGAAATACCGATATATTTATCATAAAAAGTATTTATTTATATTCCAGTCTTAATTATTGTTAATATATATATATATATATATATATATATTAGCTGATCCCATGCACTTCGTTGCTCGTTAAATATACCAACTCTATATGACTCTAACTTTGTTCAATTCGTTATTTAATATTCGGTGGATGATGTTCTAGATTTATCTTAAGTTTTTTCTTCGGAATAAAAATTCTGATTCACAGCAGTATATTATCAGGTAGGCAATTTACCTGCGGTAGATCGCGGACCTAGTGCTGTTTATACGTACCTAATAAATCTAATAAAGTATCAAAGTTATACCAAGTTTGACATAATACGGTGGATTAATATAATCAATTAATACATAATCCTAACCTAACCTTAACGTACTAAAATCCGTAGTGTAGAATTGTTTTGTTGACCATTTGCATTAGTATTTCGAACTATTTCTGTTGCTCCGAACGATGTCATTTGAAAACATGAATTGAATGTTCTAATTGACTTCAGGAACACGTTAGAATGTGGATCTGTACCGATAAGTAAACCGTTCAATGGTTCAGGTGGTGTTTCAATTTCAGGTAGTTGCATCTTTCCTGACGCGCAACACATCCCGACTGGCTCATTTTTGAATTTGAGAGCATGGCAGTGCGGGCATTCCTTGTCCATAGCACAAATTACTACTTTTGAATGAGCATAATATTCTATATCGGGCTCATACTGGAATGCTAGACACAGGAATGAATCAGATATAAATGTTCGATGTACCTGTTGGCGTTGTTGGTCATTTGCTCTGCGTGAGTCAACTAGGAATCAAAATTCCTGTTTGAGCACCTCATGGGGGTGGAGTTAGGTCCATATACAAACCATATAAACCCGCTCCTCAACATTTTCTATCATTAAAAAAAAAATCAAGATAATCGGCCCAGCCGTTCTCAACTGATGCAATGTTATACATTTTTTGTCTCCATTTTTATATATATAGATATAGGTATATATTATCAAATAATTAGAATATGTATTACTGATTATAAATATTTTAAGTACTTGTATTTATAGTTAGTGGTGTCAACATAAGAAAAATATCGATTTTTTAATTTATAATTCTATCATTCAGTTGTATGAAATCTAATAAAATATTTACGTCTACACTATTTTAACCTACAAATAAAAGTAAATAACTGTTTAATTTTTAAGATAGGTACTTTAGCGAATAACTCTTTTCTTCTATTTCTGTTTTTTATTCACATGTGTTTTTCGTACCAAAACATCGGTGAAGGAGGTGATTGCCAAGTATTGTCTTGAGCGAAATTTAGAAGGGTGTTTATAGATGAAGAAGCTAGCCGTTCACGGCAGTTAAGATTTTTTATTCAAAAAATCTAAGTTTACATTTATACAGCAATTTAACTTTTCGATTGACTTAAGATTCATTGGTTTATAGATCCCTAGTTGATGATTGTCAATTGGGAGAACGAACGACTTCGACTTGGTTCCCAATAGTCGAATTGGTTCCCGGGTTGTCTACAGGTTATAAACTTTCACAACAATTTTCTTCCCATTTATTCAGACTTAGGATTGTCTAGAATTAAAATAAGTTCGAATAGTTCAAACACTATATAGAAGGTATAGGTACTAGGTATAGTTAAAAAAGTTGCTCAGTATAATATATTAATACATATATAATATACGCTACATACGTATTTGTCAATAATAATAATTGTGGTGTTCCAGGCAAATCATACCCCCGGAAAATATTACCGGGGGGGGGGGTAAGATTTTCCTAGGCATATTTTACCCCCGGTACAATTATCCTAGGTTATCTTTACCCCCGGTAAGATTATCCTAGGTTAATTATACCCACTTCAGGAGGTAAGATTATCCTAGGAAATGTTTACCCCCCCGGTAAAAATATCCTAGGATAATCTTACCTCCCGGTAAGAATTTACTAGGAATATTGTACCTCCAAGGGGGTATGATTTTCCTAGGATATTTTTACCCCCCCCCGGTAAAATATTCCTAGGACTTAACTACGTTCTAAAAACACTGCAGAAATAAAATTATTTTTTTAGCGAACTTTTTTTTATGTAAAGACAATGGTGTAGGTATAAACTTTAGGCATAAATCACAATTTTGCTAATTTTCTATATTTTATGATTTTTCGGTAACTGGTGGAATAAACACGTAAACAATTTCGGTGTGGTCGATAACGCCTTGCAAATTATTTTCAAAAATACTATGATTTCGATATACAGACATTTATAACACACGTATACACGATAATATACTGATCAAAGGTTCGTATTTGTTGGCCGGCCGGGTAGGCTAGACTATTGTATGCGTTTTGTCTGTTGTGATAATACAGAATGGCCATATGAGGTAAGTATGTATAATTGTAGGTACGTATCAAACAATGTTGGTAAGCATGATAATAATAACTATATTCGATGGTAATACTTGGTAAGAAAAAAAATTCAATCTTAGAGATGAGGGATACAAATTATATAGGTAGGAGGTACCTATATCTTAGGGTGTCATAGATTAATTACTAAATTACTATTTTCATTCTCGTGTTTGCTTTCAACTGTTGAATCTTAACGTATTTTTTGTGTTACTTGTGTAAAGATTTCAAGTTTTGAATATAATTTTCAGTGATACATTTACTCAGTAACCGGTAAGTAAATTAAAACATTTAAACTATAATATTATTATTTACCTATGCACAATTATTAATGAATACCTACCCAAAATGAACAAATTTTATTTATGTTTGTATACTTCTTCTTCTTCTTCTTCTTCTTCTACTTCGCCTTCCTCCCAACTATTTGGGGTCGGTCACCCTTGTCCTACACCTCCACTTTACTCGGTCAATCACATCTCCTCTGCACACACCGACAGCCCTCATGTCATTCTCCAAAGTCTCCAACCATCTCTTTTTTGGTCTTCCTCTTCCTCTTTTCCCTTCAACGTCCATCTTCATAACCACTCTTACTGCATTCGTTTCCTCTCGCCTCATCACATGCCCAAACCATTTCAGCCTATTTTCTCTCATCTTGTCCACAATTGGCGCTACACCAACACTACCTCTCACGTATTCATTCCTTATTCTATCTTCTCTTGTCACTCCACTCAACCATCTAAGCATTCTCATTTCCGCGACACTCATACTTTGTTCTATTCTCCAGTTAACCGCCCAACACTCTGAACCATACAGTATAGTTGGTCTCACTACACTTTTATAAAATTTACCTTTCAGCCTAATTGGAATTCTCTTATCGCATAACACGCCTGATACTTCTCTCCATTTCATCCACCCGCACTTAATCCTATGTTTTATATCCATGTCAAAGCCCCTGTCCTTTTGAACAAAAGATCCTAAATATTTAAAGCTCTCAACTTCACCTATCACATCACCGTCTATTGTCAGTTGTCTCCTCATTCCTTCAACTTCTTGGTCTCTTTGTCCAAAATCATACTCAATATACTCAGTTTTATTTCTACTAATTCTCAATCCCTTTTCTTCGAGGGCTAACCTCCACTCATTTAACCTATTGTTGACAACTTCTAGGTTTTCTCCTATCAGAACTATATCATCCGCAAACATCATACACCATGGTATATGTATCTCAACATGGTATATGTTTGTATACAACCAATAATAATTATTATTATTGATTATAAATAATTATTTTTATTATTCATAATATTATTATTATTACTATTATTATTATTGTTAATTATTAATATTATTATAATTATTATAATAATATACATATCAGTTTATAATGTGAATTGTTTATTATCTAAGTATTAATGTGGTATATAGATATAACATTTTTAACTACAAAATGATTTGCAAATATCGATAGAATTTTAACTTTAAGCACTTAATAAAATAAGAACATGACTAAGTTATTTTGAATTTTTTATAACTACAGTAAGTAAATATTGTAATAGTTAACCTTCTATTATACTTTTTAAATTCTTTAATGAACCTAATTTCTCATCAATATTATAGAATAAAAATTACGAAAAATCGAAAATTTCAAGTATCGATTAATGACTCAGAAAATTCAAAATATTTTCAAAGTTATACCATATATATATAAATAATGTTAAAATCAGGGCTTAAATCAGAATAATATATATTGTTTACTGTTATAAATAATTTAATCGTTATTCAAACGTTTGAACGTAAAACAAATTTAAACATTTATTAAATTTTCCATTTAGCGTTTTGCGTTATTTAAATTAGTGTACAATTTGAAACGTTTTCACATGTAGTATTTAGCGATCAGTACTATGTAAAATAACACTATATGTTTTAAATATTATACAGTGAAACCTCCATTAACGGACACCTCTAAATAGCGGACACCTCCAAATAGCGGACGTTTTTATGGAAACGGGGACATTTTCACCACTTTTATATAGGAAAACCCCTAAATACCGGATACTTTTATGGCAATTTAGTTTTTGATATTGTTAATTTTTATCGTAAATATAGAATAATATTGCAGAATGGCTTAAGAAATATCTAATCTAACGATACTGCAATACATTACATTATACTATGTACAATAATTGTAATTATTGTAGTCTATCTTACAGTCCATTATCGCGTCAATGAAACATTTTTATAGTTTATATTCTGTGATGTTATCCTACTCGTACATTTTTAGTACTTATTTAGTTGTATTTGTGATTATAATACATACGGACGTATTCATAAACGTAATGTATTACGCAATGGCTAGTAAATTTAAAAGATTAAGTCTAAAAGAAAAAATTGAGATTCTTGAATTTTGAGTGTGTAATATGCTATTTAATTACACTCAATAAATTTTTATATATATAATATCAATTTTAAATAATAATATATACAACTAATATTTATTTATTATTAAAATAATACAAATAAAAAACAAACCTATATCATTATTATACATAAGTACATATTATATAAATGTTGAATATTATATTATGTAGTTATTATTTATCCGAATTATTTACGAATATTTTTTCCCCTCTGAATAACGGACACCTCTAAATAACGGACAAAATTACGGCGACCAAGAGTGCCCGGTATTTAGAGGTTTCACTGTATTACATATATTACCTTTAACGATATTTTCTTTTTGTAATTCTCATAACTCATAACTAGGACTCGCAAAGTTCTAGCAAAAAATATAGGTAAAAATATCCTAGGAAAATCATACCCCCTTGGAGGTACAATATTCCTAGTAAATTCTTACCGGGAGGTAAGATTATCCTAGGATATTTTTACCGGGGGGTAAACATTTCCTAGGATAATCTTACCTCCTGAAGTGGGTATAATTAACCTAGGATAATCTTACCGGGGGTAAAGATAACCTAGGATAATTGTACCGGGGGTAAAATATGCCTAGGAAAATCTTACCCCCCCCGGTAATATTTTCCGGGGGTATGATTTGCCTGTTACAGTGGTTGTAATAAATAAGTAATAATAATGTAATAATAAGTCAAAATAGGTAAATAATATTAGAAAAAAATTAGTGTGTTATGAATTTACAATATACATTTTTAACGAACTGTAGGTTCGAAATTTGGCCCCCTTTCAATTTTTTAATATTTTTATCAATTCTTTTTCAGCAATTTTTTTCGACTTTAATTAAGTGAGCTTCTTTACTTTATGTATGTTTTGCACTGCACTGCTTTTAATTGTTCAATCAATAAAAAAATATTTGGGTGGGCGGAATAAAATCTAGAATTCAGTTTTCCATGAAACGATTCGCAACAGTTTGTTGTAACTTCAGGTCTCATGTGATGTTCTATAAATCGAAATGCTTGTATATAAGTAGTACTGTTCTTGTTGGGCAGTAGGAAAAAGACTAATGGAAAATAATTGTCATATTTTACACCATGAATGGTAAAAAGCTGGTAAATCAATTTTGGGCAACTTTTAAAAGTTCCATCAACAAACACTGTTTTCATTTTACGGAGTATCTCTAAATTATGTGAACAGGTAAAAATTACAATATTTGTTTTACAATCATTAATATATTTAAAATTTTCACCTCGATTTGTTAATACATCATAATTATCTAATGCTTCATGTAGTTCTGTTAAAGTCTTAGGTAATTTAGGTAACTTACTTGATTGACTAGCGTGAATATTTTGTCTTACTCTAAAAACGTCATGCGCTGTAAGCTATTAAATATCACCATTGACTAGTAACTCTTAACAAATTAGTTTTGTTGGACGTTCAAGATTTTCCTGAGCTTTTCTTTTTAAATTATTGCTTAATGCTTGTCTGTCCAATATGTTTTCACTATCTTTCTCATAATTGTGTTCGAGGTTACATTCTTCAATATTATTTAAATTATTTATTTTTAAAAACGATTTGCATTTTATTTTTGTACAAGTCCAATGTTCCATATTTCTCGTTAGTTATTTTTGGAATCCGTATTTGAAACCGTTAATAACGAAGAGTTTTTTTATTTTTTTCACTGAACATCACTTCCATTTTAACGCTCGCGCTAGGTTAGTTGTCACAAGATTGACGAAATATAATCAATCTATTAGATATAAAATTATATTTATAAACTTTCCCAGACATCGTAAAACCTAATAAAATATTATAAGATTATCGATTGTACATATACTTATCTTGTAACAGTGAGTTGTAGACTGGTAAACCGATAAGTTATTTTATTCGGGAACCAATTCGAACAGTTGTATACTGGAAAGTTTTTTTTTTTTTTTTGGGAACCAATTCCACGATTGCCGGGAGAATCAAGGAGTTGAAAACATTCTGATAGGTAGGAATTGACAAAAAAAAAAAAGTGGGTTTTATTGAATTATTTGCGCAGTGGAAATCATGTATTTCAGATCCGACGTTAATAATGAAATATTAACGCGCATACCTTCGCTTTGTATAATAAAATGTTATGATGTGTGCATCTTGCAATTCAGAGCGAGTCGCATCGCATTTAACAGTTGGTGACACTGCGCTGAAAAATCCGAAGAATCGACGACGGCGGAGGTTTTGTACTTTTATATGGACGGTTCCGTTGAGGCATTTGCGAGCGCAGAGGAGTACCGTGTATGTGCACAACACGATATCGTGGTAAGAAATTACGTATTTTCCGGTTTGATTGTTTTCAACCTTCACCAAGTGCTACTGAAAAACGCAAAAAACTGATCTTCTATACGCGATTATGCGTTTGTATAATTATGTAAAGCATGGGTTCTCAACCTTTTGAGGTCCACGCCCCTTTTCAAACTATTTTATGAGTTCACGCCTCCCCCTCCTCACTACTATAAGATTGATGTATGCATAATATTTATATGCAAACTATACTTTAATGTTGGTTATTGGATTAATATGAATACAACTTCAATGACGTTTTTTTAATATTAAATGAATTTATTTGAGCAAAAAAAAAAATATTATTATAATTTAAAATTAATATTAACTATTATTAAATATACAATTAATAGGAGGGTTGGCCCTGTTAATTTTTAATCAATTTTTTTATGTTTGGCGACATCTGTGATAATGCGCATCTTAAATCACTTTCCACATCCAATCGTGCTCGATATTTCGATTTTATACAAGCAAGCGCCGAAAAGCCAGACTCGCAGAGGTAGGCGGAAGAAAACTGAACCAATAGCTTCATTGGCAACTTCCGGATATATAGAGAGATAACACAGCCAAAAATCTTTAACAGTCTTATTTTTAAAGTCTTCTTTTGCTTGTGAATCATTCTTAAGGTCGATGGTTTGCTCTTGAAGATAATCTGGAATTATGTCCACATCAATTTTGAATGGATCTAATACTAATTTAAATTGCCTGTTCTCTGTAGAAATATCAGGAAAATACTTTGATAGTTGGTCTTTTAAAGATACTAAATGTGCTGAAATCAATTCCTTAAACTCATTCTCGATATTTAATATGTGATTTTCAGTACCATCAAGAAGTTCATTAAGCCGTGGAAAAGATGAGAAATTGGGTTTGGTCGCATAAAGACGGCGTTGCCACAATGATATTTTTTCTAAAAAAGCTTGAATGTATCGTACGACTTCAGAATATTTGTATGTCCTTGAAGTTTTAAATGTAGAACATTTAGGAATCCAAAAAAGTTTGCTAAATATGCTATATAAAAAATACATTTTTTATCTGTAAACTTGTTATATAGATCTAATTTTCCAGCACTTATTAAAAATATTTCAATCTCTGACTGTACATTCTATCAAGCATATTACCTTTAGACAGCCAACGAACTTCTGGGTGATAAATAAGAGTTTGATGGTCACTTTTGCAACTCATTACACAAAACATTAAAAATTCTAGTATTTAATGCCCCCCTGACATTTTGTCACGCCCTCCCTAGGGGGGCGTGCCCCCTAGGTTGAGAACCCATGATGTAAAGTATAATATAATATCATATTCGGTATAATTTGTATAAGTTTGCAATGTTGCATGGTATCAAAGAGATATTCTGGTATATTATTAATTTTTTCACAAGTTACTTACCAGTGTATTTTTATACGTTTATTACACCGGGTACAGTATGGTCATGGAACCATGTTTAATGTTCATACAAGAACATAGATTATTTCACCCCCTCAGCATCAAACTGTTATGATTTCAACGGGAGCTAGAGTTTATGCGTAAATGGTGTATATACGTGACATGTGCGTTAAAAAGAACAATATGATAAAGCTGTGAGGATAAAAAATATCCGATACTTCGTCATAGTTCATTCAAAAATGTTTTTCGAAACAAATGGTACATTGATTTAAAATCTACAAGGATCAATTCTCAATATCAGTGACTCATTCCTATATCTCATCAGACTTCTATATTCCACTGGATTCCCAGTATATTTTACACTGTTACACTTAACACGTAATAATTCAATCGAGAAAAACTAATTTGCATAACCATCTCTTGCATTGAAACATAATTTACAAATCAATTAATAAGCATTAGGGGAAGCCAACGTTGACTCCATTTTTTAATTTTTATAAATCTATTAATCTTATAAACCTATTATAAACCATATGTAAATACTTATGTATATATAATTTTAAAATGTAAAACCTTATATACTTAATGATTTTATGTACCTAATCTCATCTGTATCTGTATCATATCTGTATAATTATAAGTTAAGGTAACACTGTATAGGCTAATGACCATAGATGTCGAAGCCTTTATTCTTAATAAAAAAAAAAAAATTACAAATCATTATATTTAATTTAACTGACCTTAAGTATTTATGTAGCTTTATTTATATATATGTTTAAACTGTAAGAAGAAAACAATTTTATTTCATTTGTTTAATAGGTTTTTAATGTTACTTAAGTATTTATTTCACAGAGTAAGCCATATTATTTTTTTTAAAGAAAAATTCGATTAGGTAACTAATTCACTTAATCTAATTTAACTTTAATGTTTTTTTTTATTTGCTAAATATTTATAATAGTTTAGGGCACGGAAACAAAAAATATTGATAAGAATTATGTTAATTAATAAAAAGTAATTTATAATTTACAATTTAATTTTGATTCGTATGTTGTTCAGTAATAATTTAATAAAAATAGAAAATATCATAAATAGCTTGTAGATATTATTAAATAATCAATGTACCTTTAGTATGAGAAATTGTATTTTAAAATTTATTTACAAACCTTGTATTATTTTTTGAACTCAGCTAAAACCCCTTAGGCTTTTAAAATACATATTAAAGAAGGTATGTATATCATAAATATTCAACTTTATTATTATACTTAGATCATAAAATATATAAAATAATTTAATTGTATTATTTTTTGGATAATTGTATCAAATGTATCATTTTTTATAAAAAATATTACAAAAATTGCATTGTATTATTTCCAATTTGATCTGTATTTTTTTCTAAATCTCGAAAAATATTGATTTATTAAAAACAAGTGACATTATAATATTATTTTTTTTTTATTAAAAATATGTTTATGTAATTAGTATTTTAAACTAGGTACACAACAATAGGTATTATGTGTTTTGAGGTGATGAGTGAATTCGAATCCGTTGACTATGGGATTTGGTATTTTGAATGCAACTTGGTGCGTTACATGCTTACTAGGTATGGATTTCTTTGTAATAGCACTTAAACGATATGTTAGATTTTGTAGAATCATTAATGAAATTTTTTACAATATTCAATTACTTAAGCGTACATATATGGTAAAATTTGTTTGTGTTTAACTCACGAACTATTGAAATATGTAAATATTTATAAGTATTATTTCTAAGATCTGAAATTAATTAATATATTTATCTGTGATTTAAAAATGTTTGATAATTATGATTTGTGTTTCTTTAAACTTTTTGTAATTACTCTTAATTTTAATAAATATATAAAATAATTTATATTTAAAGGCTTGTAATTATTTACAACAGTAAATAGTTTCTTTGTTCAACATAAAACAATCGAATTATGATATTTTATTAGCATATTAATTATGATTATTTTGTGAACTTATTGTCGTTCAGAATTGTTATTATTAAATAATTATTCTATATTTAAGACATTAGTCGTTCACGTGGATTATACAAAGTTTTTATGTTTCGTTTCTGGTACAACAATAATTAATCGGTTCGAAACGAATGAATCTACGAAAAGCAAATTCTCAGTTTCAATATTTTACACCAAAATGTTTTATTTTTTTCTTTAATAATATCTTGATAATAATCTAAAATATACGAATTAACTTACTTGTAGATAGTGGCCTGGTTAAAATTGGTCTGTGGAAAAGTATACTTTTGCACTAAATTAAACCAAATTAAAAATTTGTATGCCTGTAATATTATTTTCAAGAACCAAGGAACCAACAAAATTTGTGGTTAACATTATGATGGAGTAGCTGCCATAAGCTATGTTCAGAATAGATAACGAAAATTTCATTTAGATAAGATACAGATAATTCTATATAAATTTATCTAGACACAGATAAAGATAAATACATTTTACATTTATCTAGATAAGATACAGATAATCTAACTTTTATCTAGATAATATTATAGATAATTTTAATTTGTAGTAAATTTAAATAACAAGTATACTTACTTCTTTACCTACGTGAACATAGTCAGGGGCGATCCTAGAGTTAATTTTTAGCGGGGTTTGGAGTGAATTTTGCCGACTTTCAAGGATAAATGTGCTGACTGTATACTAAACAATATGGAAGTTTCAATGATCTTTTTATAATTACATTAGCGAATTCTGAAAACTGCCGACTAGTACTTACAGTTTCTGACATTCGGGGGGTGTCAAACCCCCCCACCAACCGTAAAATCGCCCCTGAACATAGTCATAAGCGTGCGCAAACATTACTGGCAGGGTAGTCATACCAGTTGCTCAACTACCGGGGGGGTTGGGAGTGTCGATCACCGGGGCCCACAGACTGCAGGGGACCGGCCCAACTGAAATAATCTATTTCCGTATTTGCACATACATTTCATCACAAATATAAAAATCATGACATTTTGAAGGGTGTGAATATAATTTCACGAAGTGAATTTTATCGAAAATAAAATTATCGATTTCAGTATTATCATCTATATAGGTAGATGGTGTTGCCGCCGCAACAATGTAAATATGTATTAGGTAATTCAGAAATCACGGCCACAGGAGGAAATAGTTGGTCGCACACACACGCACATAATATTATCTGTATGGTGATTTATTTATTTTTTTTTTATAAATGTGTGTGAATTATTTAAATTAAGTCGCAACGCGTTATCGGCAATCGGCCGTATCTGTGTCGCCGTGATACAGTTGTACGAGATCTACAGCTGTATGTGAATTGCGAGTTGTTATTCGGCAATAATAATATTCTGTGTGCGCAAATCGTCGCAGTACAAAATTTGATTTTTATATTTTTTCTAGCTATAATAGCCAGTTATTTAAATTGAAAGTGCCACCCGCCGTGGACATAGTTTTTATTATATTTATATTTTTATTATATTTAATGATCTAAACGTGTACACGAATCGACATAATAATTTATATTATATTATACGTGCACAAATCGCCGTTATTATTATCAATATTATTTTAATTTATATTATAAGTGCTCATAATTGTTAACATTATTATTATTTGTATTGCGTGTGTGTAATTTTTTATACAGGCTCTAGGTAGCGGCTGGCCAGCAGTGCTCCGACATATTTGTGAGTTATTTATTTATATTATTTATTTATTTGTTAATTTAGTATTTTTATCTTTGTGTCAAGCAGGCAGTTGAATTATAATATTATTATATTATTATACATTGCTTAGTAGTGACGTGCCAGAAGGGCCTTACATTATTTTTATACTTAATTAGCCCAAATAACTGCTAGTGTTTACATTTTATACATTTATACCTTGTTGGGCCAGAAGGGCCAGATTATATATTTTTATTTTATTGTGTTCAGCCATAAGGACCGTGCACTTTTATTTTGTATTATTAAACATAATTTATACCAGTTAAACCGTTTGTTACCATTATTTGTCAATTGAGTTACCTTCTTGTTAGTTTTTAATTATTGTGAACACATCCACATATTTACTAAATAATACACAAATACACATTCTACACAACACGCACTACATAGCTCGACAGATTTTGCTCGGCGATCCCGATCACTGTTTGAGCTATTACACCACTACACACCCAGCTGCTCCTCCAATTATCTTAGACCTAGGTGTTAGTGGGACGCAATATAAATTGGTGTCTGGGAGCGTGTATTATTATTATACGCTAACCGGCCCTTACAGATGGGAAGTATTGGACTTGGTACTAGGAATTCTGATGAACTCCATAATGTTAACACTGCAATAACTTTTCATAACAAATACGTTTTTATGTATTGTATTACTTAATATTGAAGTGATCACTGCAGAAGGAAATGTATGGGGGGAAAATAACTCTGTATGACCCCAGGTCGCAGCTTATTAATTTGAAAAAAAAGTTAAATTCAAAGGTTGTTAAAGATACAGAGTGTCGGGTAAGTAACAAAAATGTTAATAGAATTGAAACTCGTGTCAAGTCCGTCATTGAGTTTACCTAATTATCTTTACAAAAACATAAAAATGCATTATTCTAACCTAATTTTTTCTTTTTGACAATTTATCGACCATTCTAATTTTTTTTTCATGATAATTAGCGGAAACAACTTTAATCGGGGCTCTTCATTAAATGTGACACTAGGGCTTAGTTGCGCCACTAAGTCATACATAACACATTGGCATATAATGTTCATAAAAAATTTGGATAGGGTAACCTCATTTAACTGCATTTACTATACTAAAAAAGTTTTTTTTTTTTTGACAATCCTGTGTGCATGCTAATGCATAAAGTAACTAATAGTTAAAAAATACCTGGCACATACAATAAAAAAAATGTATATTAAATATTAAATAATGGCTAATATTAATAGGTATTCTATTAATAATAGTTCTTACTTCGTACTTACTTCTTGTTACAATATATTCGAATATTGAAATTTGACATAATATCACACCATATTAAAAATATATAATTACTGCAATAATTATTAAGGAATATTGAAACCTACTTTATAGTTATTATTTCGTAAATGAGTTAAAATTAAATTGTTATTTGAAAATCATGTTTATTTATTATTTTATTAATATCATGAATAACTAACAATACTACAACACTTGTAGTAAATCGAAGGATGCCGATTACATACGCACGCGCACTACAGCATACAGGTATATACAGTCTTATCCTTTCGTACAGAAAGTTATTTTTAGTGTTTTGAGTTTTTCCAATTTTATAGCTTACGCGTACGGCGTACTATTTTCATAGTATTTATAATTAATGATACCATGAATTAAAGTTAAAATTACTCTAATAATAAATATTATGATTTATGATATTATTATTCTAAATTTCTGATACCTAGAATAATTTAATTTGATAAAAAATGAATATTATTCATGAACAATGGAAATGATTTAAATTTATTTATCTAGATATGTAAATATGTCATCTAAGATAACCAATAGATAAATGGCTCAATAGTTATCTAGATGAAATAATAGATGAGTAATTTTTTATCTAGATAATTATCTAGATAAATTTATCTAGATAAGTCTCAACACTGGCCATAAGTTAGGTTACTTATGATAAGTAGATATAAGATACCTACTACTCTTAAATTTAGTACATATTTAGTATATAACTTAGTTATACTAATACAATATATTTTAATAAATTACTTCCAAATAAAATATTTCAGGTTTAATATGTGTAATCAAAGAAAAAAGATATTGACTCTTGATGGAAATAATAGTGTATATTATTGACTATTTGATACCGTATTGTCCGTGTACTCACCAAATATCTACCGTATATCTGTAACATAATACTTTATTTTGTGTGTACGTATTTTTTATTTACAAAATTAGTTTTGGGTGTATAGCGTTTATTCTCATAATTTTCCAATACATCCCTGGTCGTATTGATGCATTTAAATCTGTTTATTTAAATTGTTATAAAAATAAAGACAAATATTCCTCTTAAATTAGGTGGTGGTGAAACTGCCATAAAATATCTAATTAAAAGAAAATTGTCTTATTACCGTATAATTCAAAGTTATGCAAAACCATCTGAAGACCTATTAAAAATAGTTTTTAATACTTGTAATATTATTGTAAATTACTTAAAGATAGAATTAGGAATTATGAATATAATTTTCAATCAAAAATATGACAATAATTCAGCATCTGATAAATTAAAATCAAAAATAGAATATATAAGACAGTAGGACGTACAAAAAAGCTTTCCATTAATAACAGAGCCATTAAAAATATTCCTAACGATACAAACTAATACAGTAAGTTGTGAAAGATACTTTTTCTGTTTAAAGAGTTTAAAAACATATTAGAACGACAATGGGGCAAGAAAGGCTTAGTAGTTTAGTTACTTTACAACTCGAAAAGAAGTAAAACATTAATTTGGACCAAGTGATTGATGAAAATAGTGCGACATCTGCCGAAAGAGGACATGGTCTCAACTTAAAATAGAAAATAGAAAAAATGTTGATTGTTTTTTTTTTTTTTATAAGATTATAATAATAAAAATGTTACTGTTAATATGATTGTAATATGATGTATTGGAAACTATGGGTTGAGAACATGCCTCTGTCTATTATAAATGTAGTTCAATTTACATCTATGATTGTAGTTATTAATTCTTGATAGATTAAACATTTGAAGATTATTGATAATTCGTTATATTTTATAGTTTAGACTTATCTAAGTATTATATGATCCATTTTATTTTTTTACTATAACACATTTCGTTGAAATAAAAAAATAATATAATCTATAATACAATAATATGTTTATTTTTAATATTAGGTACAATACAATTATTTGTAATTGTAAATAATATGAGATCTTGTTTATAGTGTAAATGTAAAAAACATCGTTGAACTAAAAAAAAATACTTGACCTATATCAAAAGCTCATGGGTTGAAATATTATGGTAGTAGAAATATAGTTACATAAGTTTGAAAATAAAATAACTTTAAAATAAATGTAGATTTATCGAAGAGTGTCAGAGCTCGCGTCATAAAAAAAGAGCAATTTCTTATTTTTGATATTTATATAAGTTTCTTTAAAAGTATAATAATATAATATGTTTATTTATTTATGATGTACTCATATCTAAGTGTCTATCCTTTTCTAAAATAAATTTCTTACATCATACGAACATTTTATAAAGTCAATTTTTTTAATTGTGAAGAATTTATATATTTATAATTTCATATATAAAATGAAACACTTTTTTACTTTATTATGTATATTGGTTTTTAACTTAAACGTAGAATTTCATAAAATCGAATAGTCGGATAATTTTTATTTCTTAAAACTGCAACGATATGTCTTACTAATTACTAAATCACTTTTAAATTATTATGAATAAATAATAATTAAATTAAAAATGAGATAAAAATGAAATCATAAAATTCACAATTTATGCTATTTAAAAAAGTTTAAATTAACAAGTTAAAAATCAGCCAAGACAGTAGAAGCTTAGAAAAACCGAGTTATTCGAGTACTATTCTAGATGATATATTGTAGAATCTAAGAGAAGGTCAGTATTAAATGAAGTATTGAATATTTTGTTGATAACTATATACTTTTTTTAATCTAAATTAAACACATATTTATTGACCCGTATTTTTATACTTAAATTTTAACTATTGTTACTTAGGTATTTTTTAATATAATAATAACCATAAACTCACTCGAAAGATATAAAAAATGATTGTCACTTTTCATAAAAATAATTAAGAGTAAGCTACTTGTATTTCATACTTCAAAATTTAAGCCATTTATTGACCAGACCAATTATTCTACTTTTTTAGCATCATATAAAATAGATTATGGTTAGCTTTAAATTAAATTGTCCAACCATAAAATACGAAATTATTTATTTAACAAAATTCAATATAAGCTGAATTTCAATGCTAGTTGAATTTATAAATGTCATAAAATTACATTTTTTTTTTAGAGTATTACGAGTATTTTAATTAATATTTTATTTAAAGAATAATAAGTAGACCAACGAAATATTTTTTCAGTTAAATTTGTTTCTCAAATACAGCAAAATAATATTATAACTATATTATCTCAGTTTTATTCATATTTAGCTTCTACATGATATTTGAACTTTCAAAATTTTAAATAACATGAGCTATTTTGAGCGAAAATTAGACAACTCCATTGAGTAATTTACTTTTTAATTGTTAATCATGAAAACAATTTTTTAGGTTATTACTTTATATTTTATGATAAAATAACTCCATTATAAATTATTGGTACACAAATATATTTATCTCATATTTTATTTTATTTATTTTTTTTATAGAATATATGACAATGAAGTTATCTGGTTGTTGCATTGAATCCTTCGATTTAAACAGAAAATTAATTTGGAATTGTGTTTTAGTTGACACATTTTTTTTTTTAACTGAGTTAGTAATTTCAATAAGACAT
This sequence comes from Sipha maydis, assembly GCA_034509805.1. Lineage (NCBI taxonomy): Eukaryota > Metazoa > Arthropoda > Insecta > Hemiptera > Aphididae > Sipha > Sipha maydis. The sequence continues at coordinate 64,124 of JASXSY010002537.1, read as the reverse complement.
TTTCAAGAAAAGGTTTTATAATGTTACACGATTATTGTTAAAAGTTTCAAAAATGATATCAAATATTTAAACTTTTAAACTTCCCATAATAAATACTAGTTTAAAATCTTATATTCACACTTAGAAAATGACTTTTAAATTTGCGTTTCATAAAAATTTTAATAAAACATATTTTTAGTCATATCCATTATGAATGTTCGTATCAGTTGTGAAACTGTGAAAACGCACGGGTTTCTCTTAAAATAGGACTAGGGAATTAAGTTTTTGGACGATAGTGATACTGGTTTGGTTATGAGCTATGGAATTTTTGAAGGAAAAACATGTCGGGGCTAATCATCAATTTTATCCAGTACCGTTTAAATTAGTTATTGCATTTTCAAGTTTATAAAATTCTCAATATGTTTTCAGCATGATTCAAAGTGATCTTACTACAACTATTGTGTATATCAACGTCAAAATGTCATTGTGCTTAGAATCAACAACCAAGATAAATATTTAAATTTGTTATTACTTTTATTCATTTTACAAGTATTCTTGAAAAAATTATATAACTAGAATCAAGAAACTTAAATTCTGTAAAATTAAATTTGATGGTATTCAATTAAATTTATTTTTTGAGAATTATTATTTTAATAAATAAAATGTATATAGAAATTATATAAAATACAGAAATTATAAATAAATATTTTATATATATATAAAATATAGAATATTTAGTATTCTATAGTCAATATAAGTTCTTAACGTGCATCGTTAAAATATTATAGATTAATATAATTTACAGTTTTATGGTTTATCCCAGGTGTGGATTTCCTGAAAATAAAATGATCCACTATATTATTTCTTATAAATTATTTTGTATTAACTATAAATTTATGAGAAATATTCGAAAATATATTTTTTTAATAATGCGTTTTGTTTATATTAGCATTTCTCAACTGGGTGGTCACATTGTTCAGAAATAATTAAACACTGATGTATAAAAACAAATTTTTATTTATATTAAAAATAAAAATAAAATTCATAATCACAATGGTAAAAACAAAAAAAGTTAGTTTATAGTATAGTATAAATGTACTATAAATTATGAATATAGAAGTAAATGTATAAATTAATGTAGTACTTGTGATTGGTTTGTATTCAAAAGCTTTATTAATAGTGGACCAACATTGGAAACACATAAAAGTAAATTATTTTCTAATTATAACAAACGATTTGTGTATTTAGTTCTTAATGCCACCATGGAAGAGAAGTTTTTTCTGCGTAAATAAGAATTGGTGAATAAAGCCGTTTAGAATATTTCTGTTACTAGATTTCTGTATTAATTTCATCGAGCGAGTCAAACGAATTTTAATTTTGAGATTAAATTTATTGTTATAATTATTATAAGAGTCAATTGTGAATTTTAACAGGTAATATGACAACTGCAACTATATTGTCATCAAATGTATTAATAATCTATCTATTCAAGAAATCATCGTGTCTCTTAATAAATATTATAGTAACATTTTAAATTCTCTCAAATATGTATTCATGATGTACAAAATATGATCAAGAATAGAAATTTTTATTTGTATAGTTTGAAGTTAAATCGAATGTATAAAAATTTAATTTTTCAAGACGAATGATCTAGATAAAAATGACATAGTTTTTGATAAAAGCATCAATTTTATCTACCGTTAGTAGAATATATTTTTCATGGCATGATAAATTTATATCAAAGTCATTTAAATGTGAAAAAATATCACTCAAGTAAGTTAAGAGTATTAACGATTCGTTATCTTAAAAAAACACTGAAATAGGGTGTTACAATCTTTAAAAACAATGTTTCGATTTATCACGTAATTCAAAAACTCGTGTTTTTGTTATGTCAATAGTTAATGATATAATATATTTTATACTTGGTAAAAGAGATAAAAGTTTTTAAATTATTTTTTATACATTTTATTAAAAGTAGGGGTGTTATGAGATGACTGATTTTATTTTTAACCAATTTTGGGGGTTATGACGTTAAAAAGGTTGAGAAACGCTGGTGTACATGATTATTTATACATTGATATATATATCCAATTAAATGAATTTTCAATTTTTTAATTATTCAATTTATAGATTAATTTTTAATGTAATAAATATTATTATAATATAAAAAAATGTATTTACAATGTTAAATATTAAAATATTATGTATTATAATACAATATGTGAATAATTAATATAATTATATTAATAAAATAATGATATTTATTAGGTATCTGTAGTTGATTATATTTTATCTGAAAACAATTTTGCGATAAAGTAAAAATTGTATCTTTAAAAACGCTTAGAAATTTAATCAAGAAGAGATGGTATTGATCGAATGAATTATTTATTAGAACTTCCAAAATGTTTACTTAACTTAAATCTACTATGAAATTTTTTTTTTACATAGTCCATATGAATTGCACGTCAAAACATTTTCTTTTACTTCACAAGTCGATTGATTAGTTTATACATATAACAATATAACAATATACATATAAAATAATAACAATATAATAACATAACAAATAACATATAATAACAATATATATAACAATAGTTTTTAAAACGCCTTTTACTTGATATTAAATAAATCTTAAACTTAAAATGGTGTGTGTGTGACTCTGTGACGTGTCACGTTTTAATAACTGTATTCTATATTTAGGCAGTTAATTTTATTTATAGAATTTTTTATTTCTTATATTGATCTGAATTTCATTAAAATTTTTTAATCAAAATTATAATATTGTCTAAAATATTAAATAAAGTAAATTTTGTTTGTATATTTTTAATTTTATATATTTATTTTTATTTTTAACTAATTTTTAATGTATTTAGAATTATTAAATAAATGTAGTAAATTATTGTTTGTTTTACATGCATTTATAAATATAAATATATCAATGTTAATGAATAAATGCTGTAAAGGATCATCGCACGATTGATAAATAAAATGTGTTTTCACATTTTATTACTTTTCATAATCGACTTTAATGTTAGTCACACGTTGGCACATTTCAAATGGATATTATGAAAGCTTTTTGGTATAGATTTTTAAAACTTTTATCTACTTTTCATTTTAGATTTAAATTTAAAATTATAAGCATTTTAAATTATTCATTGAATTCAACTAAAGTAATTTTTTCGCCACAGGGTGCATTTATACATTAACAAATGAAGAAAAAATAAATATTTTTACACACGAAAAAACGGTATTTTGTAATTTATTGTTTTATTTTAACTCTTATACGTATTTTTATAAGAAATAAAAATCACTGATAGCTTTAATGGTTTAATGGATATTCTACTTATGTAGTTTAATTTCAGATAAAGTGTGAATATAAAGAAGTAGGTAGTTTACTATTACTAGACACATTTAACGTTATTATACTATATATTTAGTTATTTAATTATTTCTTAAATCACACATTATATGATTTTATATTTTCTTGACTAATTAGGTTAAATATTTCTCGTGATATTAGGCTCTAATTATTGTTCTTTGTTGAGATAAATATAAATAAATATTTTTTATTACAATTAATATAAACTCTCAAACATATTTATTTAATTTAAGTTTAATGATACTTCTAAATTCAATTTTCATATTATTCTAATAGTATCTCGCGAAAATAATCAAAATAACTTTTGAAATTGATTCTTTTTCCTTCAAGAAATACCATTCAATGATTATTAGATATATATATAATTTGACTATTACTAAGTAAAAATAATGCTTAAAATTGTTATTTATATTTTAATTATCATAACTTATAATCATCTTTGTAAAATTATCTCATAGTTTCACTGTATTGACTATTTTTATGTTCATATATGTTTCACAAGTATATGAGATTAACCTTTCAAGTTATAATTACGAGTAAAAGACGTATCTAGCAAAAGAATATTAAAATTTTGACATTTAAAATAAAAAGTATTTAAAACTTTCATGCTGAACGCATTATCCGTGAAATAAATGTATTTTATAAAAATCTACAGACCTTATGTAAAAAACGTAAATTATTTGTATACAAATAATTTTCTTATACAAAAAACAATAGTTCTGAAATAAACTAATGAATTTATTGCATTTGTTGTGTGTGAGCGTGATGAAAATAAAATTATGTGCAATTTACAAATTTTGTTATAATTTAAAAAAATCTTGAAGATCAAAAAGTTAAAAACTAACTACTTGTATTTAGTTTTAAATGACGGTAAAAAAATGAAAGTTCAGACAGTTTTTTCTTTTTAATATTTAGGTTACAGAAAAATTATTAATATGTAATCTACTAATGAATAATTTTTATAATAATATTATAAAATATGAAAATTATTCCCATATGAAATAATTACATTAATAATTATTAAGAAAAAATATAAAAATGTTTAGTTATTTAGTTGATAGATCATATGGCACATTGATGCAGATAAAAGATATACCGATATGATATCGGAGTTCATATATTTCGATTTGAATCCGAAAATATCCGACGGTTTTGTATTATAAATTTGTTATCTTAAAAATTAGATTTTAGGAATAAAATGATAAAACTTGGTATTATTAATATACAGTAATCCCTCGTTATTCACGGAGTTTACGTCCCTGCAAAATTGTACGGATAACGAGATTATGTAAAAAATGTGGATAGTTAGGTTTTATTTATTTGATAAAAATCAAAATAACGGTTCTATGTGTTATTTACAATTAAATGTGTATCTAATAAATAAGAACACTTTCCATTATACTGCGTCGTATTGTTTCTTCACTTTTTCGTAATTCTCAAATACTAGATTTGTTCATTTCGTATTTTCTAGTAAATGAAGTTTTAATTTATCCGAAATTTCAATCAAAATTTCACAAATATAAACTGATAAGAGGAACAATTGACGATTATTAACCGTACAGATATAATAGTATACATAAATGTACCTTACTGACTTTTTTGTAATAAGTATATATGGTGCGTACATAGTTGTATAGTTAAACATAGCGGTATAACAACAATATTTTGCAAAAACTAATGTACTTAAATTATCTACAGTGCTCGTATTATATTGATAAAGTGTTATCGCATTAATAACATTTTATCTCGGATTCAACCATGGATAAAAAATCCGCGGATAACGAGGGATTATTGTATACGTTTTTTCTCAGTGGAATAAAATTTAAAAATAAACTTTAAAACTTTTGAATTATACTTAAAAATAGTTTTTATTTTACATTTTAAAAATATGACTAATGACTTTAGAGTAATTAGTAATTAGTTAGTGTTTTAGGAAATCAAAAATATACAATATATTCAAGAATAAATTGTTTATGGAATTGGTTTTAATTGTGGTTTTTTTATTTCAGGTTTCAGATATATTATTATTATCCATGAGAGACATGTTGATTATGCATTATTGGGTTCTTGAAATATTTGAAGTTACTTAAGATCAGTTATTTTGAAATTCTGAATAATCTGAAAAAGTTATTGGATTAAAAATTGTTAAGTTCATCTACATATTATGTAGGTATTTGAATGAAATATTATTTATAGACTATATAATTGTATATAGTATTATTACTAATATGTTAATATATTATAAAGTAATATAATACTACAATCATTTAAAAACCATAGGGTTAAACGTATACTAGTTTATATTAAACAATTATTTATAATATTGTATTATAAATAACTTAATATTTTAAATACAAAATTTTGTAATATTACTGTTGTCATAAATAAAAAATCAACTTTGATATAAGTTTTAGTTTTATCGTTAATTCCAGTAGCATAATTTAGTATAATAAATAATAGGGTATTATTTTCTATCATTATAATATAAACAAAATAATTAATTGGTCGTAAACGATTATAAAAAAAAAAATATATTGAGTAGAATCGATATCATACATATGTATTATATACATACGTTATATTATATGTAAATATATATACAATATACATATGTATAATATCGATTCTATTCAATATTTTTTTCTTATAATCATTAAAGACTAAATAATTATAATTAATTATTAATAATAATTAATATATTAATATATATATATATATATATTTAATATGAATTGAAGAATATAATTAACAACGTTCTAATATTCATTCATAAATGTTATACATTTTTATAAACTAGAAGAGGTATTGTTTTTATCAACGGTGATTATTATAGCATTTAAAATATGTTGTTTGGAGTATCGAATAATAACCACTAAAAGCTAAAAGGTAAAATGACTGAGAGTGTAGTTTCAGTTTTTTATTTCATTATCAATATAAATGTTTTTATTCTCTTCGTTTTAAAATTCTATGCGATAATAATTCAAAAATTATTTTACTTTTTTTAATAATTTCTGTGGCTATTTTATTTTTCTATAAGTAAATATTAAGCTTAATTAATTATAAACATAAATAGTCAGTAATAATATGTTTAAGAACGATTATCATGAACTACGATAGGTCTGAAAAAATATTATCCAGCACACAATGCGCATAATTATAATTTTTCCGAAGTGTTGATACAAATACTTTGAATATGTTGTTGCATATTTAAAATATTTTTGTTTCTGAATTTTACATAATAATATTTATTCTATGGTTACAGCTTATGAATAATTTTAGAGACCTCAATTAATGAAAATAATTATTATGGTTGTAATTTATATTGTTATAATTAGTAGTTGAAATTCTTTATGACAAATTAATAATATCGATTGAATACATACGTACTACGAATAAAATAGACTTAGTAACCAGATAATTTTTTCTAAGCAGGCTTAATGGGTTATTGTTGGTTTGCTATTTGCAGGCGCGTGTTTAAAACAACAATAATAGTTATGTCGTAATAAACAAGCAGCCTAAAAAAATGATAAAAATAGGTTGCAGGAAATAAATGGAAGAAACAATGATAAATTATATTAATAAAATAAATATAAAATGATGTGAAGTCTGTCGGAAGGGTTATCTTTGATGGCACGTCGAAGTTGACGAGTGTAGGCGAAGGTTTATCGCCGAGAAACTATCATTCTGAGGGGGCTAAGTATACATATACTCATTATATGTACATGACATGATAACAGTATATACTTAAACAATATATATATATATATATATATATATATATTTGTATACATTATAAATAGCGGATAGTTTTCAAGGCTATATAAATATATTCCCATCATATATTTTGCTTGCATGATGCAATGATTCAAATTCCGTTTTGAGAAATCTTATTGATTCTAAATATTAAGTTTTTATTTTTTCAAATGACAACAAATATTTTGATCTTTATATTTTGGTGCATAGTATTTATCTGAAAATATCGATGCGTACGATTTGAATATGAAACCGATATAGTTAACAAAAAATGAATATGGGTAGCGAAGGGTACTCCATCCAATCGGGGTACTACTTAGTTCATATAAATTCTCAAGTACACTCCGTACAGTTAATAAAAAGAGCCCGTGGAATGATTTTGATTTTTATAAATTACAATTTTCAAATGTCTTTGGCTTCAAAATATAAAATATGTGTACTCCAACGTTGCAACAGGATCGAAAACTAAGTGTAGTTAACAAATCGGTAATAAGTTATATTTTTCACGATTTCAGCAGCATTTGACAGCCAAAACTAGAGTCGATTTAGGCCTATGCGTTATGGGGTATGTTAACAAAAAAAAAAAAAAAAAAAGAAAAGAATACTTTGTACACACGTTACTTGGAATAGGTAAGTCTTAAACGTGTGCCGGAGTGTAATGCATGCCAGTGGCATCAGAGACTTTTTTTGTCGCACTCGCGGCGGGGCGAGGGCGTACCGGGTCTTTTGGAACCCGTCGGAATATTGATAAATCGTGGCCACACAAAAAAAAAAAAAAAAAAAAAAAATACGAATTATCCTCCGCTGTCGTCGCATCAGTAACGATTTGTATTATTATTATTGTTGTCGTGTTAATGCGGCCGCGGAAGTCGTTTAGATCGTTGTCGTGGCCACGTTGTGCGCGACGTGTCCATTACACGACGTGTACTTACTTGTGTTAGTGGTGGCGAGGGAGGGGGGGAGGGTGGTAGCCGGTGCACGGTGCACGCGCGACGAGAGAAACACGGCTCTTATCTGCTTCATGTTATCACCGGCGTACCCGTAATACGTGGCGCTGTGCACTCGAGCGGAGCGGCGGTCGGTCATCGGCCGACGGGGCGGAGGGTTGGGGGCAGCGGAAAGTTTCGGCTAAACGCGCACAGACGTGTACAGAGGCGCGTGCGTGCGTGCGTGGAAACCGCGGTCGGGGTGTGGAAGGAACGGCGCTAGGACGGTACGGGGGCGGCGTGTCACTGTCTGCGCGTATACACCGCACGTTATCACGCGACATGCGGACGAATGGCTTTAGGTCGTGTGTGTATTATACATAATGTGCATTATGCGTACACGTACATTATTATACGCGGACGTATACTTACCCACACGCCCGCACAAGCGCAAACTTTGCACACGGGCACGCGCGCGCGCCCGTGAACGTGTGCGTTTCCTTACCCTTTGTCGCGCGGGAGGGTTTGGGTAGCGGGAGAGGGCGCAAGTCAGCTGATTGGTGTGCGCGCGCGGCCGTACACGCCGAACACCGTACACGTACGACTCGAACCGTACTACCAACTTTGCGGCGCGGCGGCCGATATACTTTTTCATGCCCGTCAGTGGCGATGCCGCAGCCGTTCGGAGCTTTATTATCGCCGCCGCCGTTACGGCGCATCCGTATCGCTGATTCCGCCGTGTGTCGCCGACTGCGTTCGTCGCCGTCGCTGTCCAACAGCAGCAGCACCTACAACAACAACAACAACAGCAACAACAACAATAACAACAACGCGTCCGCCTCCACCGGCCCTTATCGCTACCGCTGGCTCCGGTGCGCTCGCAGTGGTCAGGCGCACCGTCAAGCGCACGTTCGCCAAGTACGGCCGTCGTCGTTGTCTTCGTCGTCGTCATCGTCACCGTCGTCACCGTCGTCGTCGTCGTCGTCGTCGTCGCCGCTGCCACCGCCGTCGCCGCGTCGCCGCTGCTTTTATCGCTACTACCGTTGCAGTCACCGTTTTTCTTTTAATCGAACGGTGGCTGTACCTCGCTACGATCGCTAAGCTATTATCACTGTACAATCGTCGCTATCATCAACGTCCTCGTAGAAACACGAGTTTCCTATCATCACTACCGCCCTCCACCACAACAGTCACTAAAGACACGACCACCGTCACCAGCACGATCATCACCACTGTCACCATCACCGCTGCTGCCACCGTCATAGACGTTACTGTCTTACGACCACTGTTGCTACAATTTATACTGGCCTCGTGTCACCGTAAGTACATGCATGTACCTCACCCCAACCACTTGAACGGACAAAAACGAAACTAATCCCTTTTGAATTTAAGAGTAATAGTAGTAAGATTATCGAAATTAAAAAAATATTTTTTTTTTCGCATTCTCCCGTACGGCATACAGCTATGGTTAGTACGTTATTGTTATCACGGCTTGGTTTTGTTCATCCGTCGTTATAATATCACCCCATAGCCGCGCCGCTGATGGAGAATTCGTCTGCAAAACTAATTAGGCTGGTTGCCAATTTCTTTCACAATGGAACTGGGCCACCACCGCCGCAGTGTATATAATAGTCTCATTGGACCTTTTGATAAAAATTCGCCGAATAGAAACTACTCTATTGCCAATACACCGTTTTAAGTCCCGCACGCTATAAAATTGTATTTATTCCATCGGTAATAACTTTTCTAATTTCCGGTTTCGTTTGAAGAGACCGAAATTAAACGCGTATTATCTCATAATCTCGTGTGCCGTTTACCGGCCGATAGAGCGACTGACTACGTCTTCGATCAGCCGGCACGTATAAAGTTTGAATTACAAACTTAACTGAGGGAATTTGTGACGTTAAAATTGCATCTTGTGCGTGGAATGTAGCGTGGTGAGATGATGTGCTTGGTTCCTTGTGATGGTTAAATCCTTTTTCACCGAATATTTTAAAATGATAAAAACAAACCATCCAATATAGGTGACTTCTTATATAATTTTCACACTGAACTCTTGGACTTTTATTATATTACCGTTATTAATGTGATTATTTACGACGATTCGACCTATATGGGTTTTGACAATCTTATTACTATATCCGTTGGCTGAGCAAGGATCGCCGAGGTGTAGGAATGTGTAGGACGCGATAGTCTATATATATATATATAAACATGTATATATGTGTTGTATGTATGGGTGTGAGGGGGCGGGAAAAAATTGTTTTCAACTGAATTTACGAGAAAGAAAAATCGAGTTTGCACTCACTGGTGACGCCACCCTCCTCGTACACATGACGTCACGCTGGTATTATATGAACTCGATTTTCTCTCTACCGAATAAAAATCCGTTTTTCTTTCTTGTGGCCATTAAAAACCGGCAATATTGATCAAGTGTCGTATCAAACTTAATTTATATATATATTATACAACTTTATATTATATTACACATTGGAGCAACGCTACTCGTATACACACACGTGTATGTATATAGTTATCAGGTTTGCTAACACCAGTTTTGTTGCATTCGAGGTACCTATCAAATGTACACGAATACGCTTTTACCTCTTTTCAGACGCACATTCGAACAACTCGTACACGGTTATCTCTCCGGAGTGCGGAAGTGAACGGAAATGTCAACGTTCCGCACTACAACTGTTTTATTACACACGGCGCACGTTTACTATGTACGAGATCGATTCGTTGGGCTTCCTGTATTTCCTTACCACTCGTGTCGGGTATCAATGAAAATGTGTCCACTTTCCACTTTCCGTTATATATGCACATACACATACACACACTTATGCATTGTATTGTTTACTTCACTGTTCCATTCCGACATTAACCGGTCACCTTCGAATTCAATCGTTGTTCTTATACATATTGGTTGTAGCATGATCTGATAGTAGTATTATGAAGGGTAGACTTTAGGATCTAAAATTTTGGGTAAGGGCATACATATCAATTAAATTAAAAAAAACTGCTTTTACTATAGGTAGTACAAATTCGATGCGTCAAAATGTACCATAATATACTTAAATGTTGATAACATCAGTCATGTTTATTTCCGAATATATCCATATTCATAAATAAATACTATTTTCCAATAATTTTTTAATATTAAATATTTTTTCTGTAAAATTAATAATAAATTTAATATTCTAGAAAAATGCAGGTCTAGATGAGAGGGTATGGTCTAACTCTCGCAGACGTCACTGAATATTACACTTCAGAATGCTATCGTATTGATGACAAGCAAACGACCAATGAATTTAAGTTGACTATTACCGTCATTGATATCCATATATGTGTAACCTAACCACTCTCTCATGATTATCCCTCGTTGGTCTTTTATTCGACAGACGGTTGTACATACGGTTTGTGATCATTGTTTGTATACTGTTTCCGAATTCATAGACTATGTTGTTTTCCACTTCCTTTTATGCTACTCCATCCAAACATTTTATCGTGTGTTTTCCTCTAGGTAATGTTAACGACCGTCAAAACTCGTGAACGAATATAATAACATATTTCTATACACGCGTGTTGTAAAATTCAAAACATTCAAATCGATGGAATTAGACGACCGTTGTTGCGTTTTTATACGTGATGTATGATTATATAATATGTATTTTTTAAACGCAAAAGTATTATAATAATTATTTTTAAATTAAAAAAAAAAACCAGATTGATGTCAGTATATATGTTGTAATAGGTCGGTCCGTTGTAAATTAAATCACCAGCATTTTATGAAATCTGATGTTTTCAAATGGAAATATACCTACGATGAACAAATAATAAACATGAAAAACAGATATAAATAATGATGCTTTAAAACATTTATTTTTATGACTGATATGTATAATTAATTATGGGAAATGTTTCTATTACATATGATTTTCAATCGAATAACAAGTTAAATATTTACTATTAGAATATAAAAAAAGATAAAAAATAATAGTGAGGGAGGTTAAATTATTTTAATACCCTGTACTATATTATAGTTTACATAAAAATATTACATTTAATTTATTAAAAAACCATGAAAATAACATATAACTATTTATAATTATCACATTTATTACATTAAAACGGTTTTTAAATATAATGTTAAACCACTAATTAAAAATTTAACTCTATAAATGTACTATTTTATAGATAGTTTTTGATGTTTAATAATTACGAATATATTAATATATTACTCTCTTAAATTCTTGTAATTCATCAACTCTTCAAATAAATATCAAATAACAACGATGAAATAATTTGCTATATGGGTTTGTTTTATATTTGATTTAAGAAAAGAAATACCTACCAAAATTAGTTTTGTTAATATTGATATTTTTCATTTGTCAGACTGTTTCCAGATTATTTCCATACTCATATCGTTTTCTACTTATCTACCGAAAAATGAAATAAAATGAAATTTTAATCTTTTATTACTGAATATTTTTCATAGTACTGTAAGTAAATTCATAAATCTAAATTAAATCCTTTTTCAAATGTAGTCATAGAGTTTTTATTAATTGATAATATTTTGAGAGTCACAAACATAATATCACTTAGATATGTAAGTGTTTGAATTGTGTCCAAAACATATTAATCTTAAATGAACAAATTAATTAATAATTAAAAATTAATAATAATATGTTGATGTCTATCTCTACGATGAGTACTGACACAAATATAATCTATGATAGCTAACAAAATCTTTATACTCATAATATTATACAATATTGCTATATTTCTATAATTTTGTTCGTAAACTTAATGTATAGAAACATTCATTTTTTTTATTTTTTGCAGTTAAATTACAATTTACCCTCACCAAATTATGCTGTTTTCAATAAAATATTACATTCTTGTACATTTTGTTAAGCGTTGTAGTATTTTACTGAATATTTGACTAAAACTAGTAAGAAATAAAATTAATTGAAATGATTTTGTTATAAGTTATGTTTTAAAAAAGAAAAATATTGTTATACTTCAAAAATATTTTCTGTATCTAATAGTAATATAATATACATCAATTATAATTTGTAATTAAAATGTTGTACATTTTGTAGGTTGTCTTTATTTTATATTTACCACGAATGTATATTACGATTGTACCGCATAAGTTTCGTAGTAGACTATTAGATTGACTGTATCTAATTGTGTAACACCCATCATGTGACCTAGTATGAGCTATCAAAGTGAGTAAAAAAAGTTTTAGGATTTAACTTTCCTAAAAGTTCTGGTAAACTTCATTTTACGCCAATATAATCTCAAGGCAATTAATTTTCTTTTACAATAAATAACATTATATAATTAATCATTTACGTTCGATAGGCTTTAACTCAAACATGTGCCTTGACAAACATAAAAAAATAAAAGACATGGAAACTGGTTTAGGTAAACACAATACATTGGATGAAATCAACAAAAAAATATTGTAGGTAATTAGTAGTATTGAGTGAACAGATAACTGATTTAGAGTAGCCTGAAATATGTGTGTGAGAATTTTCGGTGCTTGGGTACATTTGTAAAATATTTGATATTGTTAGGTAATGTCGATTTCAAGTTGAAGCATTTTATTTAAATAACAAGTATATTCTGATAAGATAATGACGTGTGGACTTTTACAGCTATTAAAAAAACAAAAATAATAATCAACATATTTATAAATATTCGTAATACAAAATCCATAGTAAGTACTTTATGTTGACAAATATTACTTATATAAATTTAAATTAATTTTTATTGTATTTTTTTATTATTCACCTTTAAAAGTTAGTAGTATACGTAATAAATGATAATTTGAAAATTTTACAATAACTTAAAATAAAAATAATTATACAATACTGTTTGTGTAAATTATTTAAGTTTTTAAAAGTAAATTTTAAAAGATTAATTAATGAATCCTGGAGCTTAGTTTTACTACAAGTTAATGGGTATACTATGTCATATACTATAAAAATATTTTTGTTATTAATTATTTTTCGTATTATGATTTTATGCTGTGTGATGTACGTTGAATTACAATTATTAATTGTATAAAAATAATTATTTACCATAAGATAAATTTAAGTTTGGTTTCATTTTTAAAACATTAAGTTTTAATATAATGATAAGATGATTACAATAACTGAATTTTATACCATATAATTTATTTGTTTTTGGATATTGAAGTACAAAATCAAAAAAATGTAATGTTGTGATAAATATTATATTTTTATTGGAAAATTAATGTACTTATCATTTATACAGTACACGAACTCCTAAAATAAGTAAATGTATTAATGATTTGTTAAAATTATATAAATATTAGATTTAAAATAAGAGCATATAGACATTCTTTATGTAGAGGTTAGCGGTTTTGTGTTGAAAGGTTATTTACCCAGGGAAATACCATTGTAGATTTATATATTGGAAGACAATCGAAAGTCATGATGTAACCTTTTTATTCATTTCATCTTATTTAAAATTCATTTGATACATGAATAATAGTTAAAATTAAATAGTCGCCGTTTATAAATTGTCGAAAGTTGTAATTTGTAAGCAATTACATGAAATGTGTGGAATTGATACAATATGAGAATTAAAAAAATAAATATATTTCAATCGTATTAAAAATGTATTTTGTATAGAAATGTATGTATATAATCGAGAAAATGCTTTAAAAGAAAACTTGTGGTCAAAAAATACTTCAAGACTATTTAAAATATCGAAATATAGAGAAGAAAAAATGTTTTGTAGGTATTTGGAACGGGCGTGAGTAATAAATAAAAGTAAATGTGAGGTTTCTTTTAAAAAAATGTCAGTCTACGAAATCTCAAAAATAAAAATTATAAATTATAGTACTAATGTACTTTATTATACGAATACGTATATTCGTATTTCGTATTCCGTTTGAATAATGATAAAATTTCATGAACATAAAACAAATAAATTCCTAAAGAATTTAAACGTTGGACGTGTATTGTAAATAAATTATAAAAGAAGCAAGATTTGAATTTTTTCATATATTTGAATAAAAAATGAATCACGTTTTAGTGAATTATTTTAATTTTGAAATATATTTTGAAAAATATATTTATTTTTTAATTAGTTATATGTTCATGGTATTTTAATTTTTAAAAATAGACTAAATATTATTTATTACATTAAAAAATATTAAATTGAACAAATTGTTTCATTATTAGATGAAATTTATTTATTATGAATTTTAACTTTTTTATTTGTTATACCTGAGTTTTAAGTCATAGCAATAGTACAATTTATTTTATAAAGATTGCATTTAAATATAATTTTACTTAATTCTAAATGTATAGTATAATTGATATGATACAATTTTTGTGTGATTTGAGTTGGAATGTTTCACATAAAATGTAACTTAAAAAATTCTAAAAGATTTAGTTTGATGAATATTATTATAATTTGTCTTTGTAAAAAAAAAGAATGTAGCGTAAAGTTATTAAATCAAAATCGTTTTTTATAAACGACCCTATCACTTATGAATGCAACTATATTATATTGCAACTTAAGAACATTTGAGTATATGATACGTTGGCATGTGGCCTACTCAAATCAGTGGCGTGACTGATCAATACCGCTAACTTATAACAATGGCTTGTACGTCTTTACTTCTTAGTATTTTGTAAGTTTATTAAATGTATTAAACTGACACATATAATAATGAATCATCAACTGTATTAAGTAAAGCTATATAATGCTGAATTATTCATAATATCTAAATTAATTTTTATATTTATTTCTTTTGGAATAATTTTATCAGAATTCAGAATCTTTGTTATATTTAAAGTACATTAAACCAGTTTAATTACTAATTATATAGATGTCTTTCATCTTTATACATACTCCGAACTAAAAGTCCGTGAATCTTTAATCAAACAATATTAATTTTCACTTGTTATATCTTACAACAAAGCAAAAATGTAATTTAATTTCATGGTTACGTTATGTTCTGTTACGGTCATAATACTTGATTTATTTGTATAACTTTTCATTTAATCAATACGGACAGTTTCAGAAATCGTTGTTTTTAAAATAATATGTTTGATTATATAACTAGATAAAAACTCGGTTTTGAATAAATAAATAACATTTTGTGTCTTTTAGTCGAACGTCAACGAGTTGTATAATTGTTATGTTAGAAAAAAAATCAAGGTTTTTAAATTATAACTGTCAAGATGTATTTTATATATATATATATATATATATATATATATATATATGAATAGGTTTTATCTTAATATTATTACTATGTTTCATTTTCATAAGACCCGATGTACTTTTAAGTATAGCGTTAAAGTTTATTTGTTCTCAAATTCACCTGGCCAGATTTGTTAACCAATTTCAACTCAACGTCATTTCGAAAGTGTAAAACAAACTTTAGTAGTTTAATGATAAGTATTTTCTCTTTTTTTTCTTCTCTTGGCACTATCTCTCTACAACTTAAGTTTGAGAATTGTAACGCTTAAACCCAATAGTTTCGGGTATTTCTAATTTGAAACTAAGACAAACTCATGTCGTATCATAAAACAAATATCGTCGACAAAATCGTTTCTTGTATTGGCTTATATAGCGATGGGTATTGTTTCTGCAAACAATACATATTTATGGGTGGCCAGCACGCACAACCGTTTGCGCCTCGTTTTCAAGGGTAGAATATATTATTCCGTTGGTTATTAATTATTTCAGAGTTTAGACATGTTTTAAAATGGACAGGTATATTTTATATTTTATGATTAAATTACTTTTCTTCGTAAGTGGATGAAAAAAAGATAAATAAAATTAATCAATTAACCATATTTTTATAAGGAAAAATTAGTGTTTTTTTTTTTTTTTTTTTTATGAAAGACCTCCAAACGAATTTTAAGGTTCATTTAATAATTATTATTTATTTATGTACACACGTATATTTTTTTTATCACCTTGAATATAATTTATAAGAAATTTTAGTGATAGTGTTAGTTAGATACCAGAGCAAATATTGTTACTTCATACCTTATATTTTTACAATATATGTACATGGTGAGTGATTAAATTTTATTTTTTTAAATATTTTGGACTTATTTCTATTTTTAACTATAATATTAATACCTAAACATAATTTTATTTTTATACATGAAATAATATTCATGACGTTGAATTATATTTTATATTTTGATTCTAATCAAATGGTTGGCTTTATATTTAAATATTTTATAATGTTTTATATTTTACACAAATATTATTTACTTTTATTTTTATTAAAAAATATAAAGTATGTTTAAAGTATGTTATATCAGTAATAATTGTATTAGTGTTAATATTTGTATTAAATTAATGTTAAGAATAAATGGTGGGAGTTAGATTTTAAAGATGATCATAGAACGTTCCTTATCGATTGCAATAATAACCGTTTGATATAAATCTGATCAAACTTTAGTGGAAGTAGTTGAGAAGTTCATTAATTTTGTAATTTCTATAAATCATAAAATCAGTGATTAATTGTTGATGTTAAATTATATAAGATGTATTTAACTAATTTAATAGTAATTTATATATACAATGATATTCCCTTTCTTTAAAATTATTATTGTATTTTTTTTTTTTTTGCAATAGTATTTTCATATAAATTGAAATATCATAAAAGTAATATTTTAAAGGTTATATAAATTTATTTTAGAAAAATAAACTTTATTTATCTTACGATATTGTAGGTATCAGTGAAAGAAAGTTATAATGTTTAATGTTGTATATAATTAAAAATTACGGTTAAAGTAAAAATAATGCATTTCATATAGAATATACTAATATATGTACTAATGTACGTATTATGTGAAATGCATAATATAATTATCAGTTTAAACGGAGTATAATCACAATACATTTTCCTAATTTTCAACATAAATTAGTTGAAAATCAAAATAATAATTTATAAATTTAAAGAATTTTTAATGTGGTTTGGTCGTATTATTTATTTTCTAATGTGTTATTTAAATAATATTTTTCCGTTACTAATGTTATTGTTTCCTATGCAAGGAAAATATTTCAAATTTTTGTAACCCGTACAGTTATATTACCAATTCCTAACATAATTAAATAAGAATAATGATGATTTACATAGTTTCGCATTAAATTAAGTGATTAAAAATATTTTAAAAGGGTTCTTTATTAGAAACATACTTAATATAAGTTAATCTAGCTATATTCTACCAAATTTCAGTCTTGTAGTATTTTAACTAAAATAAAAGTATAGTATTCTACATTTGATCCAATTGTTTGTTGACTGAATTATATAAGTTATAATATATATATACCTACATAATATGTATATTAAATTAACGAAAAAAATTAATAATACTTATAATTTTAAAATTCAGTTTTAATTAAGTATAGTTTTCGAACATATAATCTTTAACTGTCCTACTCATTCTTCCAATAGACTGATTCTTTTTTTTCTTTTTTCATCTTTAGGCTATATTACACCAGATTCCAATCTTCTCCTCAACTCTCGGTTAACCCTTATTATCCAGTCCATCGTCAACTTCATCCTTACTGCTGGCTTCCTAATATAATTATATTAAAAAAATAATGTAAATATTTTATTATATTAATTGTATTGCTATAATGTTTCCAAATAAAAGCAAAAAGAAAAAAAAAAAATTAAGTACCTATAGTAAAAATGAGTAAAATGAAAGAAGAAAAAAGAAAAAAGGAAGAAGTAAAAAATGATAGAAGATAGACTTGAGTTATCTTTTTTAAATATCTTCATATTTAATTTACATTTTAATTAACTTTTTTTTTATTTAATTTTATATTAATTAATAATACACGGAAGGTTTTATACAAATTTTCTTAGTAAGTTCATCTCATAAATTAATGAATGAATATCGATATTTTAAAATAAAATTCCTAACCATTAAATCACCAATTTCTTTTCTTATTTTTGACTTAACAAAGAACGGATGAAAATAAAACAAACTTTTAATATATTAGAGTAAATAATGTTACATGTTTAATCATATACGTTTACAGATAGTATTTTATAAACGCTTTACTATATAAATCTGTAATTGACTTATTTCAAAATTCAAACAACGAAAGTCGCTAACATCGTATACAAAACACATCAAAGACCATGAAAAGAGTATGAGCTCGCAACCTACTAATTGACATTGAAAGTACTAAATTTCGTTTACTCGAACACATCTGTCTCTAAACAACCTTTACAATTAAATTATTCGATCTACATTATAAAACAATAATCAAACTTAGAATTTATTGAAAACATCGTCATTTTTTTTTACTCTTTGCTATACATATATAAAAAGATATAAAATAAACAAATAAATAAAAAATAAAATTTAAAAATTAAGATATCATTGATATTTAGCCAAGGAATTTATTGCTAAAGAAAATTTTATATATTAGTATTTTATATTACTTTTTTAAAAAGAGAACAGTAATTATTTGTTTATTCTACGTTATTTTATTTCTGATAGTACATGTGTTTTTATTTTATTATATTGATGTAATTTTGTACGAGTTACTAATTTTTTTATGCAATTTAAATGAATTCATATTTACTGAATTTTCTTAATTTATATTTCATGTCCTTATTACGTAAAAGAAATATAAGGTATCTGAAATATATTTTTGTGTTTTCTGAATAAGTGATATTTTAATAGAATTTTTATAATATATAAATATATATTAAATTGATTCAAATCAAATGATGTTTATATTATCATTACATAAATTGCTAATATATTAGTTATATTCTATATAAAAGAAATAAATAAGAATGTGAAAGTTTGCGATAAACTGAGGAATAGATATTATAATAAAATAAATGATTTTATCACTTCTTATTTTTTTAATGTTCTTTTGTTGTATATTCGGCAAAATATTTAATACCCATGTCATAACTATGGTACAAAAATGTACCCACTTTTTTTTTTTACAAATTTAATATAATATTTGAATTTATAAATTCAGGATAACATTTGCATAACCACCATTCAAGCTGAATTATGATTATTAATTTTTTTTTTTTAAATATGCAGAAAAAGTAGAGTGTAGTAAGTATTAAATAATCATATTTTAAAATTAAATTTTTTAAAAAGAACAATAAAATTACGTTTTGTTAAAATTGTTTTCTATAAATAATATGTGTTATAACCGATAAAATAAGATATTTTAATTTGGTTAGGGTTAATCGGACCTTTTAATTTACAATTTGTGATGAATATAGAATTTTTCAATAATGGAAATATTGGAAAAGCATTTTTCAGAAGCTGTAAATTCCTTAAATTTGTTTTCCTTTATTATAATAAAATAATAATCCTTAGGTACTTATAACTTAACTATCTAAAAGACTAATTTTTATAATTTAATATATTACTAGAATACATTTAATAGATTATCAAAATTAATTCCATTCTTTTTAGTAACTAAAACATGTTGATTACTCAAAATGTTATCAAAAAGTCTACTTTTATTTTTTCCATTTTAGTCAATACTCACAAATATCACATTCTGTACAATATTTTAAAACAATTTTCACGCTGGTTTTATTTATTTATTTTATTTTATTGTTTATTATTTTAGGAGATTAATCAGGAGTGTAGATAATCATGTATATGTTTTTGAATTATTATAGTCCTGTGACCAGTAGTGTATTTGGGTTCTTTGATAGTTAAAGAACACGCCTCCACTATAATATAATATTAACAAATCCTACTGTTTTTAATATAACCACAAATAAGTATCGTTTGAAATTAATTATAATTCTTTTGTTATTTTCAAAAGTTATTTTTAGTAATTTCGTACCTAATATTTGTTTTCAATATTTCAAAATGAATAGACTACGTGACTTTTTTAAAACACTTCTTCAAAATAATAGTTTAACAAGTAAATAGATAAATGGCTATGCAATTAATATGTCTAATGAAAGTATTAGTGTTAATATAAATTTATAAATTTATATTTTCAGATATTTTATAAATTGAGTTTTGAAATTTGGGAATATTTTAATGCACATATTCCTCGTTTGCTAATGTTAATAGGAAACTTATATTCTGGTTTAGATTTTTGTTATAAAAATATTGTTATTAAATTATTGTTATACTTGATATAACATATAATTATTATAGGTATTTGTTCGTTTATTAGTGAAAATCACACGACTATCAAAATACAAGCTTAATCAAATTTTTATAAAATTGTTCATAAAATGTTTAGACCTGTTATGTAGGTATTTTAGTAATTAAATAATAATTTATATTGTATTTATTTATGAAGGTTTTAACTAACAAGAAATGTATGCTAAGAATATAAATATATCTATTCTTATTGAACTTTAGTTTTTAAAAACATTTTTCATTTACAAAAAATGTATATATTTTTATGTTGTAACTAATGTTATCGTATACTGTTGTTATTATAAGTTACTTCTCAATTAATATAATTGGTTTGAATTATATCAGTATAAACAAGATTATCTCATTATAAAACCATATAATTTGCTTCTACAATTGGTAACTTTAAGTCTACATCATTAATTTTTTATATGTTTTCATATTTCAAAGTAATTAAATGTTTTGAAATTATGTTTTGAACAATTCATTCGTTACCCTAATGTAACACGATGAGTATTATATTTACTCCAACACTAATTTTAAATTACATTTTACCTGTTAGCCATAGAGTCTTATAATATTAATTTTGCTATTATTAATTTAGTTTAAAAATAACGAATTATAATAATTTTACTGGCTTAGTGGATCATAAGTTTAATCGCATTGCTTTCATTTTTTAAAATATAATTTATTTATATGATTTTGTTGTTATAACATCATAATATGATAACAATATTTAAGAAATTTTCAATTTTTTTTTTTTTTGTCTATCGAATCGGTGATATAAAATACTTTTTTAGTTATTTTGTTCGTAAAAAAAAAAAAAAAAAATGTATAAATAAAGATTTACGTGTAATGGTTAGTAACTGTATAAAAAAGAAGATGGTTGTGAGTTAAATAAAATAAAAAGTTAAGTACTTAACAATTGATCTTTATGTTTGCAGTAAGAGTTATAAGAGTAATTATGAAATTTATTTTTAATTAAAATATAACGCAACTATGATGTTACTATAAAACAATACAAATGAAAAACAAAAGCATTTATAGCTTATATAATACAGTAATTAAATAATATTTTTGAATTTAATATTATGTATATATATAAAATTAATTATATATTAGGAATAGAAATATTTAAAATTTAATACTTTTTTCTCATTTATTAATTCATAATTTATTGATTTAAATTCATTAGAAATAATATTTATTCAGTAAAAAACCATTATTTATTTTTAGTGATTTGTAGATAAATGGGTGTAGTATAAATTAAATATAAGCTCAATACAATTTTTAGAAAAGGTAATTTAATAGTAATTTATTTACATATTTTCATAAAATAAAAAGTTAGTTTCATGCATTTTTTTTATGTTTATTAGTTATTATTTCATTTTGATAACAATTTATGTGAATAAAACCGTATTGGTTTTGACATAAAATAATATTCATTGCATTAATTCACCTTTATAAATAACTAATATAAACGCGCGTGGCTGTGTAGTAATAAACAAATTAACAGCGGTTCTGACGTTCTATTTTATTTTGAAATAGTAAATGTTTCGCAATATTATTCCTTGTACCTATCACATTATATTTACTTATGAATTGCGGTACGGTTAAAAGGCTTTTAGAACTAATTAATATAACCACTCTATATATGTTATGTCAGTTTCGTAATGTATTTTAGTTTCGTTTGAAATCGAAGATCCCGCACCCGTAGAACCATGATGGTGATTATTATCATACAAATGCCATTGACGTGTATGTATTTTATTGTGACCTAAATGTATACATTACATCGAAATTACGTTTTGTTATGAGCTTGTTATAATTTGAATTGGTTTTTCTGGTGAATCAAATATATATTTAAATTGTGTACAGTTCGATGTGTGAAAAGTTATCCATAATAATAATGTTTTTCTTGCGGTGGACAATGCATATAGTCGAGTATAGTGGGAACTCTATTAATTAAGCTGTGTTCATTTCTATTTAATGAATATATTTTGAAACTAAAACATATTGTACAATTTATTTATTAGAATTCGGACATTGTATTCATACATTTTCATTAATTGTTCGAATCAATTACTAGACAAGTTATAAATTGGTTTGATGTAATTACAAACTGAAATCTATAAATATCTAGAACAATTTTGTTTCGTTATTTATTGTGATTTTTTATTATGTTGATTTTCAACATAGCGTAGCGTAATTTTGATTTTTTTTTTAAATCTATAAAATTATTTTATGTTTTTATAACGGTTCCGTCAATATTTATAATTTAGCCTGAGAATATCTGAAAGATAGATAATGATGAAAGTAATGGAAAATTGAGACATTGATTTTATTCTTAAGAATTAACTTGTTATACAAAATATTATTTCCCACCGAAAACAATTGGAATTATAAAAGTAAAACAAGAAGCAAACATTATTCGTAATCGATAATTTTATAGTTTACTTCTCGATAGGTGGTATGCCTATGGCAGGTGTCGCCGATTTTTCGATTTTAACGCAGTTTTTGTACTATCATATATCTCATAATCATTTTTTTTTTTTTTAACTTTAATAATAATATTCAAATTTTATTTTTTACAATATACACTTATTAATACACATAAATAGGTGCCGATCGCCACAAGCTTAAAGCTTTGAAAGTAGCTCAATTTTTTTGAAAATTCGCCAACCTCAAGTCTTGATATGGATTATGGATACAGTATTATATGAAACTAGATGCGATTTTAAGCAATTACCATATCACGTACGGTGATCAGATTCTGTCAGTTTTTTATGCGACCGCAACGCTACAATGTAGCTCGTCGTATACCACGATGGTGTACATATAGTGTCGACGTTTAATTTCGAGGAGCTGATTATTTCGCATATTATAATATACTGCACGTACACAAGCGGTTTAACGGGATTTCCGCTTGAGTAATACCGCACAAGTACATCCACCGTCGTCGTCAAACGTTTTCAACGACGCGACGGCTTGGTGTCAAGAGCGCGTGCGCGCTGTCACCCATTGAGATGGCTGTCCGAATGACGATATAGAGGTCGAACGGGTGGACAACAGCAACGAGTATAAGGGTGACGATCGACTGCATTACAGCAATTATTATTATTATTATTATAATTATAATTGTTATCATTAGTTGAGTGCAATGATAATCAAGAGAGAAAGAGAAAGAGAGGTTAGGTGGGTCCTTTTCGTATTGAAAAGAAAAGCTAAGCCGGTACAATACCATGTACAGGTTGATCAAAATTATATGCTGAAAGAACTTAAATACTATTTTTCAACTCGACCGTTATATACAGTCGATTACAATGTATTACAATGCCAGAGCGACGATGTAGCTGCAAAGTTTTGCGTAGCTCTGCAGATGGTGTTTTCCACGACTGTAGATTCGGTTCGACTGTCAAAAATCACGGAATAATATGTTATACACGATAATGTGTTACGTAACTATTAAAGGTAGTTTGTTTTTTAGTTCTAAAATGATTACGTATTTCAATTAATACGTTTTTATCTATAATGTTGTAATTTATAAACATGATGATTGTTTTTTTTCCGGGAAAAGTGCTTCATTTATTTTTTGTATATTTTTCTCTTTTACCATGTCGCGTGATTTCTTAAGATATTCATTATCGAATATCATATACAAGTATATATTTATTTATATGATGCGTATATGCTCATGCAAGTACACATATTCGTATTTGTATTATAATGACGATGGTATTATAATAGCTATTATTCTTATTATCATTATTATTATTATTACGGTCAGACCTTGCAAGAGAGTGTAGCGTATGAGCGTATATGTGTATATTAGTATGTGTGTGTGTGTGTGTGTTTACACCTTGTAGTAAAACCTTTTGCGTACGTTTACTCCGTGACCCGAACTTACCCGTACACCTGCCTACCGTCCGTGCGCGTGCTGCTGTATGACGTCAGCGACGAGAATATTTTACGCCCCAAGCCAAAGCATTCAAATATATACTCCCACCCCCACCAGCCACCCGTATACGCTTGGGTACATATTATAGTACACGCATGGCCATATTATACAGGGCACGATTGTATTATTTGCAGATGACTTGTGCGAATACGTAAAGAGATTTCGAGTAATAATTTAAATCGAATATATTATATTTACGAGTATATACCTACTTGTCAGTATTAGGAAAATATCTGTGGACATATTATCAGTTTTTATATTCTTTATCGCGAACTTTGGCGAATTGTCGTGTTCACCGCAAACGCCATTATGTGTTGTGTGTACATGACGTCATACTATGCAACGAGTTCGCTTGCGCGTTGGTGCGTTCGAAAGATGAATGTTAGATTATTTGAAACGGAGTTTTAACGTTGTTAAAAAATAACAATAACAAAACAGTTGAGTTATTTTTTCTTATATTCTACATTATATATATAAATAATGTGTACACAGAAGACGATAAAAAATCGTAGGGAAAAAGGGAATAGAAAAAAGATAAAAAATTGATTGATCGATTGGTTAATTTGCGGGTACGCGTGGGGTTACACGTAGACACATCCAGGGTATATAGAGCCCTCCAGGGTGCACAAATGTAGTAGCAATGTGTGCTAGATGGAAGTTTTATGGGTTAACCTTGTATTCATCTTGAAAATGTATGTGTGTATGAGTGCGCGTAAAAAGGAAAATTTCGTTTTATAATCGACGGATGGGGAGAGGGGCAGCGGTGATGGTGGAAAAAAATTATACCAAAACTACGTGTGCACATGCATCTAGAACAATAAACGGAACACAGAAGAGTGATTGACATTGAGGGATAATAAATAGTGAGCGAGTGCGTGTCATAAAAATACAGCGAAAGGAAAGAGAGAAAGATATGACGTGTGTGAAGTTGGCTCCCTCAAGTTATCATATTAATACAAAACGTGCGCCAAAAGTTAGCAACTAATTTGCAACTATTTGCAACAAACGTCTCATAATTTTAAATTTAATACGCACAACACAATTCAAATTTCATTACTGGGGGGGGGGCAAATTCACGTAGCCCCTCCCCAAATCGTCGTATCGAACCCAAACCGTTGTCAAAATTTTCATAAACATTAATAAGTACTAGTGCCACGTAAAAGTAAAATAATTTCCCCCTCCCCCTCCGGAAAATTATTTTTGCAAAAACCATATAAGAGTTGCAAATTACTCGGAAAATGTTGACACCGATTTGAATTGGATACGACGAATAAGGAGGGTCAGCTCCCACCAAAAATACATTTTTCGAGAAATATATCGAGTTGTAAATTTATTATGAATAAATTATTAAATCTTTATTAAATCAGCCGGAAAATGTTGACAGTGGTTTGGATTCGATACGACGATTTGAGGGGGCTACGTGAAGTTACTCACCCCCAGTAATGAAATTTGAATTGTATTGAGTGTACTAAGTTGCAAATAAGTTAATAATTTTTTGCTTGTTTTGTATTAATATGATAACTTAGGGTAGGCAACTTTTTATACGTAAAGATATGAGATAGACTAGATAGAGTTAAATAAATATATACCTTAAGTAGTTCATATTATCACCCATAAGTCGTTCATATGAAATACAATTTATGAAAATAAATAGACAGTATAGCAAATGCGTGTCGTACAAACATTATCGCCGCATACGCGTTTGCACAGATGCGCGTCATAATCACGACCATCACGGTACGACCGCCACCGGTTACCAACACCCCTCTCTCATTTCCCTCACAAACGTAAAGTTTTATTCATACGTGTCGTCGATGCACTGCGTGAAATATGCACATGTTCAAATTGCGCGTGTTATCATTGGAATACGTACGGGTGTGCTAGGGGACTCGTTCAAATCACAGATTTGCACCTCCAGTTCATTTTAAGCCATCGGATACTGTTATTAGGGAGGATTATATTTTTTTCTCTCATGAGAACGTGTTTATCTCGGTTCTTAATGGTAATACTAATACTCCAACATTATATCAAAATAGTACGTATTACTATACACACGGATACGAGATGAATACTGATCTCATGGAACCGTATAATATTGGAATCGAATTTCTGTATTGATGTTTTTTGTGTAATATGTAACGTGTAATTATATTCGTTTAGGTGATAAATAAAATAAAAAAAAAATAACCATCGTTGGTCGAGAAACGGATCCCGTTGTCTCGATTTTCTTCGTTGTTGTAAATAAGAATAATAATTTGTAATTCAAATATTTGAAGGGGATGTGGGCGGTGAATTTTTTTACGGGTTACTTCGCTTGGAGGGGAAAATAATAAAAAAGTTTTAGCGCCATCAAGTTTTTATACCGGACTACGTGCGACTACGCGTACAACGAATTGTAACGCGAAGGCGCGCGCGATATTGTTGTTCACGAGCTGCCGATGTTCTGCGCATGGGGCGTCACTTGTTGGTTCAGGTGTGTGACTCGCCCGCTTTCGGGTAAACATTGCGTTGTCGTCGCTGCCGCCCGCGTATAGGTGTACGATAGAATTTCACGGGCACACGTGTACGATGCAGAGCGATATTTTATCAAACGGCAGTGGCGCTGCCGACGCCACCGTCGCAATCGCCGAACGATCGATTCATAAAAATATTCCACTGTACCTTGGGTAAAATATGTACACACTTGTGATGCTGCTCGACAGTGTACCGTATAATATCATCTCGTCCGTCTTGTACATCTCTACAACGTTGCGGGTTCATAACACACACACACACACACACACACACACACACACACACACACACACACACACACACATGCGCGCGCGCGCGCGTGCGCTCCCATATGTATTTACTATTTATGTGTATATTTTATGGAGTGCAGCGGTTTTCGGTGTAGGAAAACATTTTAAGGAGAATACCGATGAATTTAACCCTCGTCCGTATTATGCATTTTCTATTCCGATATAGAAATTGAAATAATTATCCGTGTTATTTTACACGTAAAAAAGAGGTTATAGGTACGAGCAACAGTAGCGCGATGAAAACTGTATAACAAAGAGTATATACTCGTATAATATAATACTTCTGAATGTGTACTTCGATTTGAAGGCTTTTTACGGTGTAAATGTATTGTTCTGCGCACATGTATGTTTGCACCGCGGGGAACGACAGACGGAGATAAGATATTACATTTCCTCGATAAGTATCTTTATGAATGATCAGGAATATGGAAAATAAACGATGTGACCTGGTGAAATGATATCGTAGGTAGATTTACGGTTTCTATGTCTTAGAACCATGACAAGCGTGTTTGCAACAACTCAGGTGTCTGGTGACCATGTCTGAGTATTTGAATTTCATTATTACGATGTAAATGCGAATAAAACTGTTTAAAAATTGAAAATATTTGAATTCTTATTCGGCTTAATGTATAAATTTAACTCAATCATATAACAAAGGAATGAGGCTCGTTATTTTTATCCTCTTGATAAAATGTTTGGGGGAATAGTTGCCCACCGGATAACGCCTATGTTCCAGGTTTTTCCCATCGCAAAAGAGTCATTTAGATGTTTGTTACACCTATTATGTTTTCGAACATTACCATAACTCAACGAACAGGATAATCAATTTTATTTTGTCGTATCAGTGATTCATTTTGATATCCTTCATGATCTGTTTTTGATTTGTGCAATTTCTACGAAACGTTTCAGATGTAAAAGATCAAGAGTCACACAGACCACTGAGGTTTTAGAATACTGTCGTATAAGTTTGTGTTGTAAACGATTTTGCTGCTATCCTACTCTATATTTCGTTATTATTAATATGACATTGTACCATTTACCAGTGACCAGTTAGGTAGGATTTTACTTAGGATCGCGTGCCGCTGGCCGTTGGTTTTCATTTTCATTTGCTGCGAAAAAAAAATAAAAAACAAGAAATATTACGGAAGTATATACACACTTATTTGGCGTTTTCTTTTTTATTTTTCCCCACCTACCTTTAACAGCCTGTTTATATACAATTTACATGACACGATATTATATTATGGTTCGTGCTTATTTATAAACGTGTATACGTATATACTTAAGTGTACCGATTTCGACGCGCGTATTTTCATGTTGCGCTGACCCTCACCGTCGCCATCGCGAACCCCGGGTATATCTTCATTTTTGCGTGTCACGCAAAAAACGTCTATGAAATCACCGTGTTTGAATCCTGCCCGCATTCCTTCTCCACTTATTTTGTCGTTTTCATCGTTCCAATAGCGGATCCGTCTCTCCCACGCCGGAATAAACCCCTCGAGCTTATTTAACCACGCTGAGCGCTCGCACGGTTCACTCATTATTATATTTCATTTATATGTATTCGTTTATATTTGTATAATATTACAATATACCTAAACACATACACACACACACACACGCGTATGTTTTTCGATACGTGTAAATATATACATACTATATGTATGTATATGTGTATACGATACTTACAGAGTAGGAGTAACCCGACACGATAATCGCTGCACGTGTTTTACAACGTTTTGTGTACGCGTACAATGTGTAGATATCGAATACATATTATATGGTTAACGTCCAGATCTTATCTGGTGATCAGTAGGCAACGTGTGGTACTGTATTTATAAATTGTGTTGTATCAAGGGCGTCGTTATACGAAACCATAATTATTACATGCGTAGCTTTGGCGAACGTGCACGATGTTGATTACTCTTGATAAACGTGAGGTAAACCTGTGGACAACTATACGCGCACAACTACCCCAACTCCTATTTTGCTACGGATCGTGGAAGTAGGGGTCTTAAGTAACAATGAACGATGATCCCCTGAGCGCCACAACATTTCTTCCCATTCATTCCTATTTTTTTCAAATCATAATTTTCTATGGTGACTGTCGTAGCCGCGGTGAGGCATTTGAAAATCGAATAAAAATTATCTTATAAAATTGAGACCTAGTGTAATGGGCAATTTGGGTTTTTGAGTGCATTACGGATTTTCCATTCACTAGTTGCACCTTGGAGAAGATTATTAATTAAGGGTGCTCTTTGATACTTTGCACTCGAAATTAGCCTCTCCTTTTTTTTTTTTGTACGTCGTTTTTATGATCTTTGTAATTTTTTTCCTCACAATCCACGAAGCTGATATTGATTTTTATTAATTTTTTTTTTCAAAATACAAGATATTACTTTGATGCGATTATTAATTCATGGTCGCATGCGTGAGCGTACATTAACCGTATGCATATAGAATTAAAACTAGGAAAAGTTACTCATTGGTTCAAAATAGATCCAATACATATAATATTATTCGATAAAAAAATACTTTTTATGAATACACAATAGGTATATACAATATTGTTGATAACTTATTTTTTTGTAAGGTTTTGGGTGTTAAACAATTGATTTTTTTATCGATAGTTTTTATTTATATTGTTATACGGTATATGTGATTTTGCTAGCGCTTAAGTCCTTTTAAAATCAAAAAACGAATTGTATCCATATGCACGTTTACCAAATTATAGCATTGCTTATATTTTGTTGTAATAAGAATGGTTATATTGTTATATAAATATTTTTTAACTTGAAATATTTACACTAGGATCTATGAACTATAGTTGTATTAATATAGTGTCTTATATAGATATACTAGCGTTGCCCGGAAAAACTTCTTTTAGGTTAAGAATGTCTTTTTAAATGTAAATTATATAATATTTAAATTTGTAGCCACATGTGTAATTATATGGGTAATATTGTTGAGTGCTATATATTTGTTATGCTTAGTCAATTGTTTTTGCTTTTTTTTTATAATTATCCGGCTTCATCCATGTGTATATTTTTTCATATTTACAATATTATTTTAAAATGTTATGGGTAACATTGTTGTGTGCTAACTATTTTTTTATGCAAAGTCGTTTTTGCATTTTTTATAGTTCCTCCTTGTAAATAATATTTTTGATTCTTCTTTCCGGAGACAGTATTAACTAACCAGACTACCAGGAGAGCTTACACGTGAACAAGCTACGTATAATTGGCCATGGGAGAATTAGTCATTCCTTAAATCCACTCCTGCCACTTTCAAAGACTGTCCTTGCGCTTTGTTAAATTGTCATGGCAAAACATACCTTTATGGGAAACTGTAGCCGTTTGAATTGAAAGTGGTAGTCAGATAGAATTAAAGGTATTCTTGGTAGAAAAACTGTTTCTCTCATATCACAGCCTGTAAAGATAGTTGTTTCAATTACATTTTTATGTAAGGTCTTAACCCGAAGTCGTGTGCCATTACAAATTTTTGGAGGTATAAGGTTACGCAATAGCATTATTGTAGCTCTAATTTTAAAACATAGATTGTGAGGTGGAATTCCTGGTGGATTTAAAGTATGAAGGAACTCTACAGGATAATGAACTACAAATTCTAACTCTACAACAGAGTCCACAGATGGATATTTCTCCATTTCAGTAGGAAGATGGTCCAATAAAGAATCGTTGATGCTTGCTGCAGTGTCATTCTTTGGTGTAAGAATGGCTTTTTCATTGAGCCATTAAATTCGGATATATTTGCTCACCCAATCTTTTTAGATCATTGACGACTGCACACAAGTTGTTTGGAATGTTCACTTTCCTATCATAATTTTCATGTAAATCTTATTTTCCTATTTGAAGGAGTAAGTTGGAAAAATCCTCTGCCTCAGGATCGCCTTTAAGGTACACTCTCATGTTGACTCGTAAGGATTTGACTTGGATCATAGGCCATAGGTAGGATGATTTAAGACAGGCCCTTACCTCATCAGCACGAGTTCCTCGAGGAACAACAGGTAGTGTTTGCCTGAAGTCCCCAGCCAGTAAGACGGTCATCCCACCTTTTAGGTGATTACTACTCCTGATGTCCTGGAGAGTTCTATCTAATGCTTCTACTCCTCCCTTGTGAGCCATTGTAGCTTCATCCCAAACAATTAACTTGCATTCCTTAAGTACATGTGCTGCATCAATTTGCTTTGAAATGTTGCATAAAGGAGTTTCAGAAAAATTTAAGTTGATAGGAAGTTTAAAAGTAGAGTGAGCGGTCTTTCCACCATCCAACAAAGTAGCTGCTATTCCAGAGAAAGCGACAGAAATCGCTATTTTTTTTTGCATTCTTACGCTACAGATTCATTAAAAACGTTTTTCCTGTTCCACCAGGAGCATCCAAGAAAAAAACACGTCCAGAATTTGAATTAACGCTTCTTATAACTTTGTAATAAACTTGGCTTTGTTCAGGATTAAGCTTTGTTATGTTGTGATAAACTAATTTAGAAAGTTGTTTTACGTCATAAGACAGTTCTCTCAGATAATCACGATTGACAATTAATTCACTCGTATCGTGAGATGGTGAAGGAAGTCGAAACTGATGAAGTGAATGATTACCCATCGAAAAGACGACCTTTTTTAGCAGCACTAAGCATTTGTTGTGAACAACATCCACAATGGTTTCAATATCAATCTCTTGGTAATTATTTACCAGTTGTCTTTTCACATCTTCTGACATACTATCCTTATGTTTTTCCCAAGGTTATAACGGGTTTGCTAACTGACAAAACACTAACAAAACAGCAAATAGTTGACGGATTTTTTGTGGATAATCAAAAATAGTGGCTTCTTCTAGAGTTCGGTCCCAATGAGTGTCTTTCAATAACCCAAGAGCTTGGCAGGCAGATTGATAAGATGGATGAACTACTCCAGTCACTATTTTGAGATCATTAAAGCAAGTCGGTCCATGTACTTCATGAAGTAATAGTCGCAAGTAATAGTATTCGGCATTGTTAGGGTGCACAGTATAGACTCTACCAATCACATGATCTTGTTTGATTCCTCATCGTTCGACGTTCACGGTGTCATGGTACCTCACCGTGCTCTGCATGTGGAGGGAGATGGTTCATGTTTTTTTTGAGATCCATGTGTTTACGAGCACCGTAAATATTTTATATGTTACGCATGTCCGAAATGCTGGTAGTGCGGAGTGCAAATGAAATGAACGTGTTTAATGTATAGGCACCGTGGCAAGGCAATGTATAGATAACTAATAAATATAATTTGTATGTGTATTGGTTTATGTTACAGTAAGGTTTTCTAGTTGCTGGTCATTGCGGTCGGCCTGTTGAAATAAGCATATTATATTTGTGTATTCAAATTTTATTGATTTTATTGATTCATACTGTTTGATAGTTTGCATAAGTTTCAATCGGTAACTATTAAAATCAACATATTTCCTAAGTAACCAAAAAATTAAAAAAGTTATACGTCCAGTTCACAACTGTTTCAACCCTTAATAATGCGATTTTCAAAAAATCCTTTCTTATTGCACGGTGAAAATATGAAAAGAACCTCTATTCCAAATTTCAAGTCTGTACGTTGAGTAGTTTTGAGATACAGCGATCAGTGAGTCCGTGGTATTTGGATTTTATATGTATAGATAATATCATATAATAAATAGGTATAATATATACCTGTATATGTATAGGTATATATTATTATATATGTACTTTAACATATGATTTACCTATAGAATACGTTTTATATGGTGTCATATATCTATATGATATAACTGTGAATATACCTATACCATATATGTATTTTTTAGGTGGATTTACAGCACGTAATTAGTATTTCGTGTTGTGAAATTTATAAAATTGTCTTAGTTTACATTTTGTATTATACATTATAACTCTAATCTGTTGATTTTTAATTATTATAAAAATGTTAAAAAGTGATTTGATTTGTATGCGTGTTTCATATTTTGATACAGATATAACTTAATACAAAAAATTGGAATTCGAATTTCATAAATCTATATAAAATGTAATTAAAATTACATAATTGTATTATTTTAACTATATTATGTATTTTTAAAACAAAATTACGAGTACCTCCTAACTACTTTAATTTTTTGAAAACTTAATTTATTGATTTATTATGTATACATCAATATTCATACCTATGTGTTCATTTTTATTTATTTTCTAGCTGATCCCATGCACTTCGTTGCTCGTTAAATATACCAACTCTATATGACTCAAACTTTGTTCAATTCGTTACCTATTTAATATTCGGTGGATGATGTTCTAGATTTATCTTAAGTTTTTTGTTGCCCGGAATAAAAATTCTGATTCGCAGCAGCATATTATCAGGTAGGCAATCTACCTGCGGTAGATCGCGGACCAAGTGCTGTTTGTACGTAAATGTATGATTTAACTCTAATAAAGTATCAAAGTTATATCAAGTTTGACATAATACGGTGGATTAATATAATCAATTAATACATAATCCTAACCTAACCTTAACGTACTAAAATCCGATGAATAAAAAAAACGAAATTTAACCTTTTTTAAACAATTAACAAATAGCAAAACGCCAAATAATTATTATATTAATTGTATATATTACCTATATATTACCAATGGCAACCACTAATAAATAAATATTATTCTCAAATCTTATAACCCCCAGAGCAACCATTTATAAACAAAAATTTCTATCGTAAATCTCAAAATTCCTTTTTGAGCACCTCTCGAGGGTGGTCAGTCCCCTTTTTAATTATACATATATATCATATATAGTGATAAATTGCCATGGAGACGATCAGTATTATATTATCCATATTATAGTAAGGGCTGTTTTAAAAAGAAAAGGGCTGTTTTAAGGGTCTTCCCAGTAAATATTCGAATTTTTCTCACTGTAAAAACCTTTCTTGGACTTCAACGAACATTAAAAAAAAAAAATAATTGGCCAAATTGGTCCAGGCGTTGTTGAGTTATGCGCTTACCAACACATGTTGCGATTCATTTTTATATTATAGACTTAAATGCGTACGAGAGCTTAAGTACAATACAACAATATGTAAATAATTTTAGTTTATATGTAGTAAGACAGAGATAACTAAATAAAATGAATTGAGATTTAATTAATTAGGTGTTAATATATGCAAAATAAATATTTAAGTACCACAAAAAGATAAAGTATAGACACTATTGGAATTTCATATTAGAATTACTCTAGGGATGCTAGAGTTTTTGTGTAAAGTATGTCAATATTTATTAAATTATTACATTCGCATTCAATACGGTCTAATGGATTATTATAACTATAAGAACTTCGGTGATTTTTTTATAGAAAAGGTAGAACAAGAACAGGACATGTATTGATGGACATGCAATTGTATTAGTTCCAGCCCAGGAAAAGATATAGTTCTATTCACTAGTTTGGACAGTTTGGAAGTAAGTGTCATTGCGTCGTCTCCTAATATCCAGACATTCTAAGTTGAAACTCTCTTAAATCAGATTTAGTGGTGTAGATAAGGATGAGAAAAGGTCACCAGTCCTACATTGTTTGTAGTCAATATATCGTAAAAATCTTCTTTGAACACGTTCCAGTGATTCAGTCAAACCTATTTGCGTCGAATTCTATAATAGCTATTAAACAATACTCGTGTATTGACTTAACAATTGAGACATATGTCTCATTTATATATAAAAAAAAAAAAATAATCAATTATTGACTTCTTCTTTAAATTATTTTGTATTTCCAATTAAAAAACTAAGATTTTTTTGGGTTTTAGAACGGATTTGTTAAAATACCATTCCAAGGTCTTTAACGTTATTGACTTCTTTAAGTCTATCACTAAAAATGAAGTACTTAAATTTTAGTTTTATTATATGTTATATATTATATTTGGCGGTAAAATTACATTTTAACACATTTGATATATTTAATTTTAATTTTAATTTCTATTGCACCAAATGCCGAGACTATAAAGATCATTCTGTATTTTAATGGAGTTATTAATTTAATGTACATTAGCGTATAATTTTAGATCATCAGCAAATAATTGATGGTTACAGAAACTGAAGCAATAACTTATTTACATGACGTAAATAGCAAATAATATAGGTGAGAGGTGTCCACCCTGAGATACACCGGATAGAGTAGGAAAGGGGTTAGATAGAAAACCATTTTCATTGTATCATTTAAATTTATATTCAATTGAGTACTAAGATTACTAAAATATATCATTAATTTATAGTAAAAATTATCACTATTTGGCAAGAGTTTGATTAACTGTAATATTGTGTACTCAATATGTATAAGTAATAATAATCAATGATTATAGTTATTACTAATATAACTAATCATATTATTTTTGAAGGCATAATTACTGTTTTGTTTTCTCTTGTAAATTCATATCTTATTTATATGTTTTTAATATATAAATATGTTTAGACATTTTATGTTCAATTGTCAGACGGTATTAGAATTGTTGTAAATTAAAAATTAATTTAAAATAGTTTGCATTACTAATAGATTAATTTATAATTATGTCCGTGTTTAATTAACATCTGTTGATTGC
Organism: Sipha maydis; assembly: GCA_034509805.1. Lineage (NCBI taxonomy): Eukaryota > Metazoa > Arthropoda > Insecta > Hemiptera > Aphididae > Sipha > Sipha maydis. The sequence goes on along the minus strand of JASXSY010002537.1, from coordinate 27,564 downwards.
GACACAAAGCGTAACAATCGTCATAAAATCGATGTAAAATATTTTCAAGAATTTAACACGACTTGAGTGCAATTTAATTACCTTTATAGCGCTTTATGTCGTTATAAATGCGTATTTTAAATTTAATTTAATTCCACGCTTTTCACGTAATGGGTAAATAGATATATTAATTTTATTTATATAGAATTTGTTTGTATGGTTTTTTTTGATTCCAGTATTGAAATGAGTTTATAATATGTAACAAAAAAATTCCGTTGATTAATCAATCTATATAGGTACTAGATATCCATTATAAAACTCTGTGTCTTTTAAATTATTAAATGATGATTGAGTAATCTAAAGGCATATTTTATGAACACGATATCATCATTAATTATAATCATGAATTTTATTTTTTTTTATTTTAATAATTATTTATTTTATAAATAAGTGTAATGAAGATGTCTCTTTTTTTTATTTGACGTATTATGCGAATAACGATTAATTGAGTTAAACTGATTAATCTGAACTGTATTAGTATATAATACTATGAAACATAAAAATTTAATATTCATTTTACTTTTTTTACTTATTATTTGTATTTATAATTTTTTAATAATTATAATATATAAAACATATATAATTTTAGTATTTTTTTTTGAATATTTATAATCAAAAAAATTTATATATTACGTTTTTATTCTTTTAAAAACTTTATAATTGACGTAAATACGTATATTATTTACAACGTATATTTTTTTTTAATAGAAACTACTAATTATTTCAGTCAGATGACATTAAAATGGTATGGGCTTATTATTTATTTTTAATATAGTCCATGAATCAAATATCTTGTGCATTAATATATTGTTTTGAAGAAGTCATATCATAAAATATCACTTTGCATTTGTACTATAGTACGGATGAAAAAGTGTTTTTTGTTATTATTAAACCGAAAATCGAACACCATTTCCTTCGTATCTTTATGCTGTTGACCCTTCAAATGATATAACTGTGAAGCTTTTGTAACATTGAATCATTTGAATCTAATGGCGATTGGCTATTTATAATCTGCCACTAGAAATGACGTTTGTATATTAATTCCTTGTCCAAATTCCACAAAAAATTGATATATTCTTTTTTTACTTTTGGATATTGTACGGGAAAAGCATATTAATCTTAGATTTATGTGATCTAATTGTTTTCAACATATTAAAATTAAATAAATCTTACTATTTTATGTCTCATAGCTTTATTAATAAATAAAAAAAAAAAAAAATTAATAATTACGAGACTATTTTTATTTAGTTTAATGTAAAATCTTATTTCTTATGGTACCAGTGAAATTTAATAGTTGAAGTAATTGCAGATTCATGGAGTCAAAAGCTTTGTTTTTTAAGTTTAAGGTTTATAAAACTTTGTATTTCAAAATAAAAATTTAACATATGCAAAAACATTTTGAATAATAAAAGAAAAAATTAATATTAAGTTTAAAGTGTTCAGTTGGCTATTCACAATTATTTTTCTTATACGATTATTTTATCTAACACATAAATAATAATTCAAAGAATATTTGATTCAATACTACTACTATCAGTAAAGTGTTATTATTTATAAAATGCAGTTAATTAGTATTTAATTTGATATTATTGACACTAATAAAGGCTTTAAAATAAACCTATAATTAAAATTAGCAATCTTTATTTTATGATTTATTATGACCTATTATTTAAAAATGTTTGATATAAGTTTCTGAATTTATTTAATATTTCATACATTTATACTTGTAAACTCATTAATGTAATTCATATTTATCCATTTTTTAACTAAAATATAACAAAATAATACATATAAATATATGTAACGATCATGGATTGCAAAGTTGAAAAATATCTTTTATATTAAGTGGTACTGAATAATATAATGTTCTTAATGTAATTTAGAAAGAAAATGCATTTAACGTTTATAATAAATTGTAAAAATAATATTTTTCGGAAGGGATGATTAATTTTATTTAATTGAACTAAAAATAATTTTTTAACACATATTTGGAAAAAGTAAAAAAGTTTTTATTTTGAAGCCGACAGGTCTCTGATGGTTTCAAGTTCATAGTTTTACTTTTAATGTTATCTAACTTTTTTTTTTTGCTTAAAAGTTTTAATGGTTTTTCAAGAATCCAACACTATTTTGTGTATATTTAATGACATAAATTAAATTTGTATTCTTGTAGTTAAAAATTATTTTTAAATAATATGTTTTTTACGAATAACAAATAGATACAACTAGTTTTTGTTTTATTTTTAGGTACTTCAGCATAATCAGAAAACTTCATAGTTGACCCAAAAATGTCTCTTCTCAACGTTAAAGGTAACGTTTTCAAATATACGTATTTCATTTTAGTTCAGCCAATTAACTTTTAACCCATGTCTAGTCACTGCAAACAACAGTAATCCTTCAACTGGCCTGTGGTGTAACCACCATTTGAAATTCAATCCACGTATAAATTAAAATTACAAAATCTTATTAGTTTTGTTTAGTGATACGTCGTTTTGTTATCCAGAAGATAATGCACTCTTCTTAAAATTCTTTTTAGTTCTAAACTGTTTCAGATATGTTTTGAAATTGTTAATGTTATTATATATATGTATATATATATTTTTTTTTTTTTTTAGTGAAAATGGCTCGTTACGTCGGTGATCAAGGTAAGTATTTAACAAACATTTTTTTCACCTTGACATAATTTTATTATGCTATTATTACAACGCTGTCATAGATTCTTTTTTAACACAATGAGATTGATGACCTGTCAGCTTTGGAAGTTCGGAAATTTAGGCTTGGATGTATGGCCGTTACATGGTTTTTTCGTAACTTTAAATTTTATGTAGTTTAAAATAATAACGTACATTTACCAGTACTAACTTATAATTGTACTGTTCAGTCAAAACTAATATAAACATTTTATTAATTTTTTTATCAATATTGTGTTAAAAACGCACGCGTTGTGTATGAATAATATGAACAATTAATTTAAAATAGTTTAATAAGGATAGAAATAAATATCTTGTTAAAATATATTTAATAACAGTTTATTTGTAACTTATTATATTTTAGTATTTATCATCAATAAAATAATATGTTCATATTAAATAAAATAAGTATCACGGCGTTGTGTATAGGTGATTTTGCTACGTGAATGTATTGCATGAACACGTTGCCTATTATTATGTTGGACGAATAAAAATATAAATTCGGTTTGTTTTAGCACCACAATTCAGCACATACGCTACGTTAAAACTGCAAAACGTTAAGTGTACAACTGTCACGGTGAAAGGAGCAAACCCTTGCTGGCAACAGGATTTTTTGTTGTAAGATTCATTTTTCTTTTTAAATTCATTATACTTAGTTAATGTTTTAGATAAGATGAGAGTTCGTCACAATAAACAAGCAATTTAAATGGAATTATTATATTTTATGCATGTTTGACGATTTGAAACAAAATTTTCAAGTTATATTAAATATAATATACATTCAATAATAATATTTTAAATTAAGTATATACTATCAATTTATAATTTCGTATTTAATATTTTAATAATTAAATTTGAATATTATTTCATGATTTGATTAATTTGTTTTGCGAAAATCAAGGTATAAGTCCATTAAAAGTTTGAATAAAGACCATTTATTTTACTATTTTGCTATCCAGCCTTGAAATGTTCACATCAGTCGCGTCAATTTAGCCTTGTGCAGCGTTTTATTATATTTTGATTAATACATTAATACATGTTATCTGATATGAATATAAATACACACACACACACACACACACACACACATATATATATATATATATATATATATATATATATATATAAATACATATATACTTATATAGCGAGACGAATGACGTAAATACTGGACTGCTGGTGGAAGTATGGCGTAGAGGATTTCTTTTGGACTACGCAATAGGATATCACATGGTCAGTCTACCGACGGTGCGCTACTCTAACGAGGTAATTGATCATCATAGAAATATCTAGATATATTAACTATTTGCAAATATTTGGTCAAACCTTTAAGTATATTTCATTACTGTTTTGAGTGTACGTAGGCTACTTAGAACCTAAAAGATAAAGATAAATATTGATGGGATGATAGACATTAAAGGTACACTTAAAACGAAGAAAACAAAAAAACTTAACGTATAGTATTTTGTTGAACACAAATGTGGCACGACGGAAAAATGTTGTTTGATATAGATTAATTTTAATATTTAAACATTTTATTATTAAGTTGTCGTTATATATATGTATTTTTAAATATATAATTTAGTATTATGATAAGTGCTCTAATTATTTTCACTTACATAGCTTGCTTATTAATCTAATTGGTTATTAGGATAGAAATAACAAATTGTCTGCGTTGTCTTAACATTGATATTCATGATAGGGACATGATAGTTTTTATTGTTAAAGGTATATCATGTAAACTAGTCATATGATAATAATAAAAATAAAATAATAAAATTATGCTTAGTTCAAAATTAATTTAAAAATAGATAGTTTTAATATAACCGTAATCTTTATTTGAATTTTTATTTTTACATGTGTTTAAAATTTAATAAACATCAATAGTGCCTATCGTTCATTCATCATATTTTCCAATACAAATAAATGTTATAGAAAAAATTTATTTGACATGGCTCTGAAACATCTGGTAGTGAATGTGTCTCGTTTAAAAAATATTATTTTGTTGTTTCTCCATTTAATATAACATAATTATTGATTAATTTGTATTGTGAATTGTGTTTCAAAAATAGTTTTTAGTAATAAATAAAAAAAAATATTGAAAATGTAGTAATTAGAAATTTAAAAAACTTTAATTTTAGATTAATTAAAAAATATTTTTTTGAACTTTAATAATTATTTAATTAAATTTTAGACTTTAAAATTTATTTTGATTAAATAAACAAATTGGAATATATTATTTATGTTTAGCATTCTAAATTAAAAATATTTAATTGAATTATATTACTGTTCCTGTTTATAAAAATTTATTTTTAGGTTGATTTCTAGCTATAATGTTTGAATAATTTGTACACGTTGCCTTAACAATATTACCTACAAATTATATGAATATAAGGGTTCCTTCAAGGATTTAGTAGTTTCACAAGGGGAGGAGTTAAGGATAGTAAATCTTCGTTAGACACCCGTATATGCATAAGATAGAATATTAGATTAAATTATAATAATATAAAGCATTAAAATTATTTATTGATTGGTTAAAATTTCTTAAATGTACAGGACGGTGAAGGAGATTGGGTGTCACTAGATGCTGAACTTGAAATGAGCGATGGTGTAGTGACTGGTACTAGGTGTCCTACAGGACATTACCTGTTGATTGATGCAAGATTTGAATTACCCTTTGGTAAGTTCATGGTTAGAGTATTAATTAATTTTCAAACCGATTCCAATGTTACCCGTATATTTTTAAATAAATTTTGAAAGTAAATATTATTCTAAGAAAAACGACGAGGAATGTTTGAACATTTTGAATCATGTGCAAAATCATGATGGATTTTAAAATTTTAGGCCCTTACGATCCACCGACTGGTTGGAAAGAAATCTTAGGAGAGCTGAATAGTTCCAACACGGCCCCACCAAGCGCCAGTGCATCAGGAGGTATAATAATGAAATATACGAACACTTAAATGTTTCGCACGTCTGTCTGGGCTTTTCCGGAAGCATGGTCCTTCTCTAACACTACACCTTTATTCTAATCAATTAATCATATGTAAAATCAAGTGGAGTTTGTCATTAGCCATTTATATCAATGTAATATGATAATTGTATACAAATTTGATATAGTTACATTAAAATGTAAGTCAAATCTTATGCTTCTGTGTTAAAATTAAACTATATTTCGAATAAATATTTTTTTCTGCCTTAACGTATAAAAATATATATAATTAATTTAAGTTTATTATAACATAGATACTCAGAAAAAAATTTGAAATATTTTACTTAGATAACATTAAAATAACTTTATTTAGTGAGTCGGTTCTTATTAGAAAAGATTATAAAGTAGAAAATAATAAATCGATAAATTTCTTCTCATGCAATATTATTATATTATTTAAATATTACATTTTTCTCTTATATAATTTAATTTATTTAGTTTATGGTATGAATACTTAATTAATAATCATTCATATACTATATTAATGAATTGCTATTTTCAATAAAATGAAACCATTAAATATTTTCAATAATACATATGAACCTTTAAATTTTAAAATACTTTTTAGTATTTGATTATATTATTTTTTTGCAAGTACTATTTTAAATAAATAAATGGTTATTTTTATATTATACCAAAAAAATATTATACTGACAATAACTATAAATAATAAAAAAAAAATGATGCAATGTATTTTAAAATTTATTATTTGATATTCTTAATATAAATTTACTTATACATTTATTTTTATGGACTAAACGAAAAAAAAAAATATCGTATATTTTAACGAATAAATCTTGAAATTTATTTTGAAAAGAGTAAATAAATACTAAAAAGATATAATTAATTTAATATATTATAAAATTTAAATATAATTTATAAATAAAATGTTTGATGGATTTACTTATTTTTATACGTAAAATATTTGTAACATACTATTTATATAACTCAATAATATTTTGAAAAATGTAAATAACTGGGAGCATATTTTAAATTTAAAGTATTTATTCAGTTCACGAAGTAAATATGAATTTTAATTCAATATTCTCAACATTTTTATACAAAAAATAAATCATTTGAACTACATTATTTATTATGAAACTTATCTATTTGACAACTTAATGGAAATTAATAGTTATAATGGTTGATATGGCAATGACGACCACTCCTTTGACTTTGCACAAAATTTTTTTTATTCTTTTCGAATTTTTCATTCTTCTCAAACCCCTTTCAGTACTCTCTTTTTTCTATTAATATTATTTTAATTTTTTTTTTTTTTTTTAATTAATGTGTGTTATTATCAACGTCCAAGATTTGGATCGTTGAATACATTGTAAATATCATGTTGTTAAGACTCATGTCAACAGTTATGACACTTTTAGTTTAAAAAATATTACTGGGATAATATTGCTTTGAATATTATTATTTGTCTAACCCAGTATAATCTAATATCATCTCTCCCTGCATTTGGACCATAACTACAATTCGAATTCTCTATTATACTCATGTCTGTCTCTTTGAGACGATTAATGCTTTTTGAACGACATGCACCTTAAATAAATACTTATATATTGGGTATTCAGAAAATACGCCAATATATATTTATATATATATATATATATATAATATACACTATTATTATATGTATATGAAACAGTGTACTCACATATTGTAGCTCTGTCGCTTGAATTTTAATCCTCTCAAGTACCTATAGTATAACAACACATCATTTATAAGTATGTTATGCGTTTATTCATGTGTTGCTGTTGTATACCTACTATCTAATGTATCTATAATATTATATATATTGACATACTTACATTATTACCAACCTCTCTCTCATTCACGCGGTTTCTTCATTCTTTTTTATAATTTTATTTTTTCTAACCTATCCTCTGTGCATTCATATTATACCTAGTTTTTACGCTTTTACACATATATAAGAACACACACATTCACACACATATAGATATATGTACATAAGTAATATATAGGGAATTGTTTGTACACTAATACTTATCAGTGGTATTGGGTGTCGCTGAAGCTGGATTGGATACGTTTGTTAATCTAGCGCGTACGGCTTTGCACACACTCATAAATAATATTGTTTATGTACGTATACACTAGGCTGCAAGATGTAATAGAGGATTGCAAAAGGTTTACGTGACTTTTCGCAAAAAAAAAAAAACTTACATATAAATTTACCAAAACGCTTTTTCTAAATGGCTTCTTGTTTTATGGATTTCATTTTATTGTCCTTAGCACGTCATCTAATTATAATAATAGTGTTACGGTACCTATCGTTTGTTGAATATAATGCCATAAAATATATAGTTTAATGTCGTGTACTCTGTAAATGTTATTAGCCAAAATTCAAAACATTTAAACTTTCTCTATTGGCTAATCTTCAATTACTAATATACGATATAAATATTAAAGCTATGTATTTGATTTCATTTTCATATAAGTGATATTTTAGTTTTGCTCTAAGATACGTTTTTGAGTTGCAATTATTTTTATCATTCCAAATTTTCATGGTACTAGATAAAAATAATGTTTTTTGATTTGAAATCGAGGCAAATATTGTTAATAAGCATTTAGTTGTTTGTTAATTAGTGTAAATAGTTACAAATAATATTTTTAACTTTCTTAAAAATTGTATCACTTTGATTTTTCTAACTATATTCTATATATTATTAGTTTTATGACCAATATTAAGACATAGCATGTGATTTTTGTCAATACAGTTAATTTTTAATATAATTTTTGTAATTCTTTCATTAATCTTCAAATTATAAACTTTATACGTTGTCTCACTATCATGGTTTAATATTGTAAAGTATTAAGTAAATATAGTGGATTATTAATAAATCTTGTTATCCATGCAAAAAGAAAGTTTCATAGATTATTAAGCCATTCTAATTATCAGGTAAATTTATGTTGATCCACATGATATGTAGCGTGTTGAAACTTGTATTTTGTGCCTAGTTTGGAATATCTTCTTACTAGCAACAATACATGGTGAAATGAGAAAAAATCTTAGCTATACATTTTGAGTGTAGTAAGGGTGTATTATCATTTAAAAAAATATATAAATTACGATTTTGTATATTATTATCCTCTCACGTACACTTCAGTTTTAAATATGTTATCTAAGAAATTAGGAATAAGGGGTTCATTCTAACTTATTTCATTGATTTGATATATGGTTGAATAAAGTAAGTTAAAATGATGTTTTATACAGTTATACATCTGAATCAGTTCTTATGACATGACAATTAATTGTGCAAAGTCTGCAGTCCAGTTTTATAGTTGTAATATTATGATAATTATAGTAATTATGATAATATTTATTTTATATAAACTGTGGGCTTATATTAAAAAGAATGATTGATTTTTTTTTTAAAACATATACCTAAAATATAATTTTTCATTATAAATCTTTTTAATATATTTGTAAAAATTGACATACTTGCATATTATATTTCTACTAGATTATATATTATTCCTTTTCTTATTCAGATGCATATATACATTTATATGTTTATAATTAAAACAATCTTTAAGAAGCTTACGCGTTAAATTAATTAATTGGGTTAGGTCACAATAATGATTTCTTAATATGTTGATTTATCAAAGTGTTACTCATTAAGAGTAGCTCCATTATTACGATTTCTCAATAGTAAAATAAACAGGGGTACATGAAAATAATTTTTTCAACTCACTAGAATAATCACTCAATAAATAAGTTTGTACCTGTTATTGTCAGTTTGTCATAGAGTTATGACCTTTCAAGGTGTCAGAGAAGCAAAACTCAAGGGGTTTAGGATGTAGATCCTTTGTCTAAATTTTTTTTTTCTACTTGCGTATATAAGTTTTGACAAATTTGATTGGAAACCTTATCAATATCTGATTTTAATGAATATTAGTTCTGACAGTTAGTGTTCTGGTTTTGGGAACGGAAAAAAAGCTAAAAAGTTTTCCAATACTTTGTCTGCCATGGGCAATTGCTAAAAGCTTGGGTTTTTGGATAGGACTATATAAATAAATATAATAATGTGTCAAGCTTTGTAGACAATGACGAAATCTGTGATATTGTGGATTATCAAAAAAAATTCGAAATCCTGAATACTTTTGAACAGGATTCCAGATCCGAAGATGTCTCGGCACAATTTCAACACTATGGACAGTGTAAGTAATATTATTTGATGTCAACAGCTGTCAAAGATACATAGTTTATGGTATTTTAGCTGCAGGCAATTCAGAAGATAGCGATTATACAAGCGATTTTAACTATCCAATATGTCAACAACAAGCTAATTCTTCAGCCTCACAGTTTAGAAACCTTGCTGACCAACTAGAAATGAGCCCTTGCAGTAGTCCAGAACATCAAAATACAAGTATTTTAGAAAGAAAATTTTATTTAATTTCATTCATTTTTTATTTTTATTTAACTGTAATAATTTAATGTTCATAAAAAATATGATTGGAGGAAAATTCAAAAGTATAGGAAATTATTAAATGAAATGAAATGTAAAAAATTTATCATTTTTCGTACGTGGTATTTTTCTCTGGATTTTTTTACTGTCTTCTTTATTTTTTCATGATAATATTTTTCAAAAGACTTCAGTAAATAATTGTGTATAATTTAAACTTTAAACAAAATGTATTACTGTTATCAGTAAACGTCCGGTTCCTCATATTTATTCGTAGTGTATTTAAATTTTATTATAGTTCCTAACTAGTTTTACAAATTGTGAAAGTATTTCATTTAAATTTCTTCTAGAGAAAATATAATTATCTTAAGTTCATGAATTATTCGTTAAATTATTAACTCAAACTTTCCGTATATACTTATAAACATGTTTATAAATTATATTTAAGAATCTTAGTATTAGCATATACATATAATACTTAAATCAATTTAATTTTAAATTTTTTAATAATTAATACTTTAATTAATTATTTAGAATTTCTAGAATGGGTTATATTTGTCAATTAACAAATATAAAATAACGGTTAATTATTTAATATTAAATAATTGAATTATTTTAATGTTTTAACAAATAAGTTATTATACATTTTTTACTGTAAAAAAATTCATATAAACACTACAGTTTTAAACGTAGTTTATCTCAATATTAGTGATATTATTTTGTAATCAATATATTTGAAATATCAATTAGACTTAGAATTTACAAAAATTCATAGCTACAGTTTATTTTTTGTTGAAATTTTAGAATGCTCAATAGAAAGTAAAAATTTATATGGTTCTCAAAGATTTGAAGAAAGAAGGGTTCCAGAAGATGATTTATATTATAATAGCAGACCAAATAATTATAAAGACCATAAAAGGTAATAAAGTTAATTATCAATGGTTATCTTTTAAAATATATCATTAAAAAAACTACATTTATGCACAGGCGGAAAAACAACTACAAAGTTGGAAATAGTGAATGGTATGACGAAGGATCTTCAACAACGTTTCATGATCAAGAACGATTTGCAACTTCTTCCAGACATTCTTGTAAAAAGCATGTTTCTAAATACCACCAACGAAAAACAAATAAAAGTACAAATTACCTTCCTAACTTATTTTCAATATTCATTATTGATTTTGGATGTTCTTAGATCGGAGGTCAAGTTTAGAAAGACAAACTTCTATGTATCGGCGGAATTATTTTGATGAATATTATGATAATGGGGACCAATTCGAACCTTATGACAATAAACAGTGAGATTTAATTTACTTTATTTTGGTTCAATAAACAAACAGTTATTTTATTAGAATCTATTCATATTCACATGCACAGGTCACCTTTTTCAATGATTAAAAAAATAATATATAAAAATAGTTTTCAAATTATAATTTTTAATAATTTGCTTTTGTTTGAAAATAATATGTTTTAAGATTTTATAGCTTTAAATAAAGAAGTAGGATAATTTATACATCTTATTAAATACGTCTAATAAGATTTTGAACTGTTAAAAATTATAAAGTTTTTACATGACTGAATGATATATAGTTCTTAACTATATTTAATTATTGATAGATATTATTATTTTATATTTTAACTTAAAATTTGATATAAATTATTGAACTAAAAACATTAATACTGTAATTAATTCATATTATTATTTTACTTAAAAAGTAAAATTATATCATAAAATAATAGACATATTATTTATTTAATTATTTTGTCTTAAATTTTACTAATTATATTTAATCTATTGAAATGGAAAATGAAATAATATAAAAATTTTATTTTTTAGTTATATTTTTGGTTTGGATGAAAATGATATAACTATAATTTCTTACTACAATGTAGAAAACGTGAATTTGATAGAAGTACAGTGGAACCTCGATAACTCGAATCAATTGGGAGCAAGAAAAAAATTCGAGTTATCGAAAATTCGACTAATGGAAAATCTCGATAACTCGAATCGTTAAAAAAAATTCGAGTTATCGAAAATATTTTTTTATTCAGAAGCCCAAAACTTCATTTTATAATTTTATTTATTTGTATATTTACTTATACATGTATAATGTATGTAGATATGTATATTGAATTACAATTTAAAAAAAGTATTCTATAAAAAAATAGAAAGTAATAAATATGTATACGTATACATTATATGTGATAAGGAAAATAAAATGTATTATGCATAGTAGAATTTTTTTTTTAAAAATCTTATATTTTTAATTGTTTTTTATTGTTTGACCTATCTGTAAAGTTTTCTATAACATTTAACGCGGAAAAAATCACGTCTCCAATTTCTTTTGAATGTACATACAACCTGTAAACAATCTAATGCCTGAGCAAGAGTAGTTTTAGACAAAGCCAATTCCTCATCGTAATCAATATCCGATTCCTCCCCACTTGACTCATTAGGCATTTCTCGTAACTTCAAATCGTTCAGTATTTTATATTTTTTGTAAATAAATTCGGGTTATTAGCCAAAATTCAACTATAATTACTTCGGTTAATCGAGAAAATCGAGTTAAAGAAATTTGAATTATCGACAATATGTATCACACATATCATATATTGTAAGGCAGGAGCCAAGGCATTCCTTCGAGTTATCAAAAATTCGACTTATTGAGGTTCGAGTTTTCGAGGTTCCAATGTACATATAAATTTAAAAAGCATAGTATTAGGTATTTTTGAACTCAATACATAAATAAATTGTAACTGTATTGTTGATCAGTTAAATATTATAATAATTATGAAAAACATATGGATCTTTGAAAATCTATGATCTAGTAATCTCTACATTATCAATACTGTATTTAATAAAGGATTTAATAAACTAAAGTAAAATGTGTAGTTGCAAATGTTATAAATTAGTTTCTATAATCTAACTTTATTGTTACTGACAAAATATAATTATTAAAATAGAAAGATTTAAACTTTTTATTAAAAAAGTAATCAATTTAGTGTTTTTTAATGTGAATTATTAAAAAATACTGTTGATTATCTTTGTTTTCACGTTAGATATTGCAATTAATAAATCCTCGTGGGAAGTCTTGTACATTTTTCATTGAAATTAACTAATATTTACTATCGTACAGTACAAAAAAATTTAAATTATATTGAATTTTAAATTTAATGTATTTGGTGGTTAGATATTATTATAATTAATTTATATTTTTTAGAAATTGTGAACAAGTTATACCATATGGATCAAGCAAATACTATAATGATGGACCCACTGAAGAAATCTATAATTATGATAACAGGTTAAACCCATTTCAACACATTGCTTGTATACATTGCTTGTGACTCTTAAAAAAATGTTTTTGTGCATTTAGTTATAGCTATGCGGACCAAAAAGAGGAAGATAGTCAATGGGATGGCGGGGGTGTTAGAGAGTACTACTATTCGCCTGGGTCGAGTAGTGACACTCAACAGCTAAAAACCACTTATCCCGTGCAGCAAGAAGTCGACGAAGAAAACGAAGAGGTAGAAAAATCAATAAAAATATTATTGGAAACTGGCAAACTTCTATTTTTTCTTATTTACTAAAAAAAGCAATTGCATATTGGCTATACTTATTTACTTGATAATTAATGTTTGGTTTTGAGGTAGACAAAATAAGTAAGGTGTAAAGTTTATTTTTATCGACTTTTCATTATCTAATATATCATACACTTAATAAATATTTCTTCAAACATATATGTATGTGAATAAATATATTGAAACGTAGGTAAAAAGTATATAAAATAGTCATTTATATTATACTTATTTAATAACGTTAATAATTCTTTATTTATTTGTACTCAACTTTCTTTTTATAGGTATGAATTAAATATGTAATACCAAGTAATACGTTATATTGTTATACTCATTTCGTAGTAAATACATTTATGATGTTTTTAGAATACAGGCTCATTAAGGAATATATTTCAATTAATTTAATATAATATGATTTCTGTTATTTTAATCCATAATACAACAATTTTCTTAGTTTTAAATGATATATTTTATTTTGTTTAATTCAATTAATACTTTGTTTATTATTGAATGAATAATATTAAAAGAGTAAATATTTTTTCTTATAAAATGAAGTATACAAATAGTATTTTATTTACTCCACAATAAAAAAATATGATAATTTTGTACATGATAAAAAGTCTTGTTTTGATTATGCTTACCAAATCATAATATTTTTCATCAGATAGGTTGTTGTTAATATCAATACGTGTATAATATCTATGTATTCAGTTATTTTGCAATGCTATTAATGCCTATGATTATAAAACTATTTATTTTTAAATTCACAAACACAAATTTTTTTTGTACTAATGAAAAACTAACAATACAAGGAAAAAAGAGGGATATGGGATTCTTATTCCCTTTTTGGTTCCACCTCAAAATTTGGTTAATATTAAATACCTCCATGATATTTAAGATATTTTGAATATATTAAGACTTATAAACCAATATTTAAGTAGTTTTTTTATTTATACTTTAAACGTTTTGCATTAATTTAAAATTTATATTCTAGGTATATTTTTCACCGAATCAGAGTTATGAAGATCGCCATTACCATGAAACTCCTTTCGAAATATCACCTCCTGTACCAGCTCAACGGCATAAACAACTTCCTGAGATACCCACCAAAAAAACTCCTTACATGGAATATTATTCGAATCCATCATATTATAATGATCAGACACCTAGTATGAAAAAAATATTACCTCAAATACCTAATTCCCGAATCAAACCTTCGCCATCGTTACCACAAACTTATCAAAAAATTCAACGGAAAACTAGCTTTGACCAAAGATCCAGCTCATTAGACCACAAAGACGGTGAAGATTATACATATAATGAAATGGCTAAAGGACAATTTGAAGAATATAATGACGGGTATTATAACGATAACATTAATTTACAACAAGAAAACATGCAGCAATATACGCAAAACAATTCAATTAGTATGGCTAATAAGAGCAACGAATATGAAAGCCAAAATCTAACTATGGAAGACAAAAAAGAAGAGGGTGAGAGTTTCAATCGAAGAGATACATTTATGAAATTTTATCAAAGAACAGTGAAACATTTAGAAAATCCTAGAAGTTTTTTTCAACAACATACTGATTCAGCTGAATCCCAAGAGGAACATAAAGAGGTGATCTATATATCTTATTATTAAATCATAACAGTATTTTAAAGGGCTGGATAGCAATATGTTTGGTTATTCCAATAGTTTTGTCTCATTATTTTTTTTAATTATAAATTAGGATCATGTTCAACAATACAAATATGATTACACGAATTAATAAGACAAACCTGAATTATTATTAACTACGTCAAATTTTTAGACTAGGTATTTAAATTATAAATTTTTGAGTGATATTTTCTAAAATAAAAACAAGATATACAAGATACCCAATTAAATATGTGAAATAATTTGTTTGTATTTAGTGGTTTGATAGTATATGTATAAGAATGTTAACCTACTTGAAAAATATTTGTAAAAATATCGCATTTAATTTTTTCTAGATTTTTTTTGTTATAAATCACATAACAATGGTTTATACACTATATGTGATAAGATGAGAAAATTAAACATCATTATATGTGTGATTTATATAAATAATACATATCAATTCAAATTCCTAATAATAAATTTAATTTTACTTAAATATTATATTTATTATAAAAAGTATCTATTAAACATATTCTATGATTTCTATTACTTATAATTATTTAGTACATATAACCAGATTAGACCATTTAAGTTATAAATTAAGGATTACACTTTATATTATAATAATAATTTATTATATTTAAAAATTAATTTTTAATTGTATATAATGCGTAAGAGTAAAATTAGAAATGTCTATCTTTATTTTCTTATAATAGTTAGTGTATCATGTATTGGAAGAGCTATTGGTAACTTATTCATTTAAAAAATCTTACAATACGATCAATGCTTTGATGAAAGCTTTTTAATGTGTTGATTTTAAATAAAAGTAAAACTATTGAAAAAAAAACTGAGTACTAAAAAATGAAGGGTATCATATCAAAATATAAAATGATTAAGTATGATAATTTTTTTCTTAGTAAATTGTATTATACTTAATGGTACTTATAAATGTAATACTATCCACGTAGTCAAAATTATGGGTAGAGCATTTTAAATAAACTACATGCAGCGTATAAGACAACTAACTTTATTAATAGTATTTTTATTGGCTTTCATTATTTTTGAATGAGAATGTGATTTGAATTGAATTCAATATTTTGAAAAAAAAAAAAAACACTTTGATGATAATTTTGATGTTTATTCAATTGTATGAATATGAGTTACTATGCTATAGATATCCATAGTAAACTAGAGTAGTTCATAAAATGTATATATGCATTTATGAAATTAGTTAAACTGTACGTTTATTAAAATTAAAATTAATTTTTATTAAATTCGTGTCTTTGTATTCCAATGTAATATTTCACATACTTATTTTACTTGTTAATCTCTAAATATAATTATTTGTGGTGTTATTATTTTATAAATGTTGTATGATATCTATTATTCTAAAAGAAATTTTTAATATAAACAGCATAATCAACACATTAATCATTGGAAAGTTCCTTTCGAAATTAAATTATGTTATGGACTTTAAGCAATGAAGAAACTAATTTCAGTTCCAATTTTGAAGAAATTCACTAGTTTCTATTATCATTCCTATAAACATAAAAATATTCGATCCTCAATTTTTACATTATATGATTTCGGAGTAACATTTAAATTATTAATAAAATCAAGTCGGATACACTTCGTACATAAAGTAAATCAAATTTTTACCTACAAGCTTTTTATTCGATAAAAAATAAAGTTAGTGAATTTGAAAAACCGTTATTAATAAAGTTAGAATGAAACGATATGCACTGTTTTATTACTTAAAGTGTAATTAATTTACTGTAATATATCATTCGAGTACATTTAATCAACTGTTTACTGACCAATTAAATAATAAATTGCAGGTTTTTTTAAACGATCCATCAATAATTATAGTATAGTACCTTTATATTTATGTACATATGAAAGTCATTTTAATATCTAATATTTTAATAATCTAATATATAAGGAAATTAATATATTTCGTAAGTAGTGTTTCAAAATATTTACGTTTTAAGAAAAAGCAAAATACTTGATTCAACTAAATATATTTTTATTTGGGTTAGGTTGTATGGTTAAGGTTCAGATGAGTACGTGAAATATATTTATTCTATTTTTTCAATATTACCTTAAAAATATAATTAATCTTATAATTCATCAAAATTAAAGATCTTGATGAGATTATTGATGCGAAGTTTTAATAAATATTTAAATTTTTTTTTTTTAATATAAATTTTATCTAATACCCATTTTATAGTTAAGTGTGCAAATATAATTTTACATGTCATAAAATTTGAATTGTACTATATATATTATCAGTTTTTAATTAGAATTTATGGCTGTTTAAATCGAAAAATTCGACTTAACTCCGATGTGAAGAAATTTCTATTTTTCTGTATCAATTCAATAATTTAAACTTCAATAATTTATAACTATCTAGACCGTATATATATAGTATATATATATAATATGTAGTAGTATATTATTGAAAATATGAACTTTTACCTAATCGTATACTATTATTTGGTATTTATTTTCAATATGTTATTGTTACTTTATATTACACATAAATTAATACGTTCAATACCTACTTATGTTTGGTTTATACTTCATATTCGTTCAAGTTTTGCTTTTGATAGTTACTGAATATCGAATGTATTCAAAACTTTACGTTTTTATTATTATGAATGAATACTAAAATGTTGTAAATAGTGTTTTATAAATATAAAATATTTGGTGAGTACGTGATGAAAATTGAATTTGCTTTTGCGAGCCCGGGTAAAAAACATGAATTGTTGGAAATAAGAATATCTCTTGAATTCCATTTATGTTCTTCATTTGAATATTCTTAGAATACTTTAAAAGTATATAATTGTATATATTCTACAGTAAAAAAGTAATAAGTTCAGTATTAATTTTATGCTGTAAAATATGTTGTAAATTTTAACTCTTTCGTGTGACATATTTTCTGGTATAGTGTAACAGTAATAACGATTTTTGTGTAAATTGCTTTGTAATAAAGATAGTTAGTACATTTTTATTTTATAACTGCTATATATTTTTATTTTTATTTTATAATTGCTACATATTTTTTTTATATAGAATGTGATTATATGTATATAAAAATTTGATTACAATATTAATTTTTATTTTAAATAAATGTTGATTAATTGATTAATATTGATTATAATAGGTAATTTAAGTAAAAGTTAAAATGTAAAAAAAAATGAATATGTTAATTTAATTTATATTTAATAAATTATATTATTTAATACTAAATTTTGTTATTTTAGGAATCTTTTGAAACAGCTGTATCATCTGTAAGTACATCTAATCGACGATGGATACAGGACATATCTTCATCAAAAATAAATAGTTATGAACAGTATAAGCCTAAAGATGACATACCGTCTTCTGGAATTCATACTTTAAGGCAACAGGAATCTACCGAGAGTTATCAAGAAGAGTTATTACCAGTCCAAGACCACAATGAAGAACCGGAATCGCCCAGAGTATTACCGGATGTTCCTCCTTCTACCGGTTCTGTTGATATGTATAGTCCCGTAAAGCATTTCTCGCCTTCTATATCACAACAACAACAATTACAACAGCAGCAACAACAGCAAATACAACAACAAATACAACAACAAAAACAGCTACATCAGCAGCAGCTACAACAACAACAGGATAGTATTGAAGAGCCTGAGGATGAGGATCAATTGGATTTACAGGACGATGAGAAAGAATTGTCAATTGATGACAATAGGACTTTAGAACATACAGCTCCGGAGGAAAAAAGTAATTTGGCAAGGATGAGATGGCACAAGGCTTATAACAAGATTGTTCATCAGTTAAATGTAAGTACCTTATATATATATATATTTGCTTTTAGAAATATAATAATATTAGTTTGATAACAATATAATCAATTTAAATTAAAATTATCCATACGAATAATTTAAAATCATTAAATAATTGATAATTACCTACCTACACCTTAAATTGTACCACGGTGGACGAAAAAAGTTTAAATTAAATTAATAGAAAAATGTATACTTTAAAAGACGTATGTTACCTAATATTTTTAGTATAAAAGTAATTATGAAGTATTCTAAAAGTGCTTTCAATTCTGGTATTATATATATAGTACTATTACTGATACATATTGACTTATAACATTATTTTACTAATAAATCTAGACGTATTATTTAAAATATATACAACTTTGTTGTTTGTAAATATCGGTTACCAATAAATTGTATGTATACTCATATATATTAGGGGGAGGGGGACTCTTATTTATAAGAAATAAAAATTCTTATTTTTGTCAGGAAGTCCTTCAAGGAAAATATAAAAATAATGTCTACAAATTTTGGCCACGATAGTCAATTCTAAGACGCTCCATCACTCCGTTCAGAATCTAAAACACAATATTGAACTTGTCAATAAAAAGATAATGAGCAACAATTTAACAATAGAATATTATAAGTTTCGATAATTTTTAAAGTTGTAAATACATTAATATATGATTAGTATTAACAATAAATTAATTTTATCTTGGATTTCATTTGGATGGGCGGTTTCAATTATTACTTTTAACTACGCAATGATGAGTTAAATTTGTATATTGAGTATTATTTTAACATTTTTTCGAGTGTTTAAGTTTATATAAACATTATACAGTTGTATTTTTCTAATAACAATTTTTACTTCACATGAAGAAAAAGATAATGAATATAATTTATTCAATTGGTCGTGCCAAAAATCAAATTATATGCGCTAAACTACCATCAAATATTCAAGTTTTTCGACTACTTTTTTCAATCATGAGGAAATGGAATTTAAACTTGCGATTAAGTGCAACTTTAGTTACAAAGGAAGCTGAATAATTTTGAGAAAAAGCCAGTATAACCGTTAAAAAATTATAAAGAAGTTTTAGAAAATTAGAATATTTATACACAGAATGTAAAAATTTAAGTAAAAATAAAAAAAGACAAATGGCAACACAAAAACAAAGAGAAATAGCTTTTATCCATAAATTGAATGACTTGTTTGATATTGTCATAGGAATGTAATGGATATGATTGAAATAGAAGCCGATAAAATTTTTTTAATCTGTTAAGGAGAAAAACAATGTTTTGATATAAAATCTTCAAATATGGGAAGATTGTAAGAAGCGCGTGTTCCTATAGAACAAAAGTTTGAAAAGATCTTCTCTATTTACCTTATAGATACTATATATTTGAAATTATCTTTAAAAGTATATTTGATAAAAATATAGATCAATCTACTAGCCCCAATATAACTATATTAAAAAAATTTCAGCAAAATGGGTTTCAGATTAATTCTAAGACTATAAATCCAGATATTGAGGATATATTATATATATATATATATATATAACATTGAAATTAAATAATGTAACAGAGGATATTATTAAATATTATAATGAAATAATATCCGAAAATCAACCAAGAGAATATTACTTCGAGTTATTAAATTATCTATTATATTTCTGAAGGGTAAATTTTATTATAGTAATTCTAATCGAGCTCCAGGTGTCTTTCGTCATGCTCGATGGATGGTGAAACAATATATTGCTTAAAAATATTTTTTTGTTGAGAAGACTTTTATTTAACAGCCAATGCAAAAATAGAGTTCGCTATGTTTGTATGTTACTTTTATGAGTTTATATTAATTTTTGGTTTCTGCGCAAATGCAATTGAAGCTCCTCGGATAGATTTAGAATATTTAAAAAGTCTTTAGGCAAATTACAATATCAATTCAAATATAAGAAAAATAGGATTCAAAAAATGTAGCAACCATTTTTGATATTTGTCACCCAAAAATTGTGCATTAGCCTATTTTGACGATAAAGTATCGATTAATCATTGATGAATTTATTTATTCAAATTCAATAATTTTTTTAAGACGATTTGATATTCAAACTATTTTTTTAAATTCTCAGTTTTACAATACTAATGAGAATTACCAAGATTTTAAGATGAATTATTTGCACTCGTATATTTTATTATATTTCTTGGAAAATAATAGATTTACATGAAAATGTTACCTTATATTTTTTTTAGGTATTATTATACTCTACAATAAAGGATCTATTAGTTTTTAGTTAAGCACTGTAGTGTTAACATATACTTAAAAAACTAAAAAATGAAATAATATTATCTTTTGGGAAATTTTTAACCTCCTTGCGCTACGTCTTAGAATTTATTTATCATGGCCAAAGTTCGTAGACAAATTTTTATATGTTTCTTAAAAATAAAAAGGGGCGTCCCGACAAACATTTTTTTTCATACATAAGGACCACCTTAATATACATAGTCGATTTTAAACATCTTATTGATGAATAATTATTTTTTAGTAAACAATAAATAATGTTAATTTAACTGTTGTTGTGTAAATCCTTGTAATTTTAAGTTTTATAATTGTATAATATCTACATAACAAAGAATAGATAAGTATTATAATTTTTATTAAAAAATATTTTAGGAAATCATTCATGTATATCTTTTTTTGTTGACGCATTATGACAAAAAAATTTAAGGTTTCTGAGCTAAATATATTTAAATGTCCATCCAACATTTAAATAGGACTATATATGAGTTTGAGAGAGATATGAGCTTTTTATCTTTTTGTTGCTTTTTTATAAAGCCAGTATGTTTTATATTTTTTGTATTTAATTTGTAATTCAAATTTCTAATTTTAACAAAATATTAGTTTAATCGATTGTTAGTCAAACTTTTTGAATTAAAGAAAAAAAAATCAAATAACTGAATATGACGTTTTAATGTTGTAAAGAAAAATAATTTGTATTTGTTAATATAGTCTGAATATTATTCGAATCAGGTGTTTGTGATTATTACATTTAGAATTACAACTAACTATGAAACTATCAGATACACGTGACTACTTTATTACATAGTTTATATTATATTTCGAGGAAAGTTGAACTGTATTTTGGAAATTCAAAACTGGTCATAAATTATCAACATTATTGTTTTTATTATGTTTTCACAATATCCGTTGTCATTTTTGACATTGCTTGTGTAGAATATTAAACTAGCAAATAAATATTTACATATTCCAGAAAGTAGTGGTAACATTATTACTAACTTATGGTGTTTATCACAAACATTAAACATTTCGGTAACTCATTTTTTTCAGTATAAGTTTTATAAATTATTAACTAAGCTAGATCTAGTTAATAAATACATTCATAGACATTAATTAGAAAACCTGTTACAGTATTATCATAAAATAATCATTGTTAAAATGGAAAAATAGACACATATATTTATTACTAATTTTATCGTGCTATTGACAATTTTGGTAATCTAATTGTAACGGTATAAAATGATATACCATTATTATGAATAAAATCATTTTAAAAACGAGGGTGGTTTTATATTTTGTTATTTATTTACCGTATGTAAAATAATGAAGATTTATATAGATTTAAAAATTGACGAGCAAATTTATAGAATATAAAAAAAATAAAATGTCAAAGTTTTTTTTGCACTCTATCAATCCTCGTATCTTTCAGTTAAAACCCTGATTTACTATACACAAAAACATTCTGGATTATAAAAAATACAACTAACGAGGTAGTTAATTTTCCGTATAATAAGTTGCATTTTTTTTTTTTTTTTTCACACTTTATTCGAATAAAATCAAATTGATTTTACGTATTGTACGAATAAAATGTGTTTTAGTAAACTGTAAGCTATTGAGTATTGATTAATAACTATTACATAATAATACAATCACATAATTATTTATTGGAATATTTCAATACTTAATAATTGATAGTAATATTTATTTATTTTGAGGTATAGGTATACTCGTATATACATAATGATAAATTAATATTACTCAAAATTTATTTTAACACAAGAAAATAAATATGATTATGTGAATGATAATTATTTTGTTACGTGATAACGAGTATTAATATTAAATATTATGTCATAAAAATGGGATTAAGGTTACTGGGAGAAAATATTTGTTCTTCGTCTCCTAGCTTCTCAGACAGGATTCTCTTCAGGAGTATACAGAAAAAACAATTAAATCAAGCTTTGTATACGTCAATAGATACTGTGTATATAGTGAATGTTATCGTTACATTATTCTGAATTTAAGTTTGAAAGCAATGACGAATAATTGCATTAAAAAAAGAGCAAAGATCGAAGTAATAATAATAACTTATAAATAATAACGTTATAGTTTGGTTGCTAAATTTTAGTGTGCATTTTACCGACTTCCAAGAAACATTTGTAGTCTTTGTATCTTTTATAATATACCTAAAAAATGAATTTATCATTGCATATTTAATTATATATTTTTAAGAAACTTTTACGTTTCATAATATTATGAACAATATTTTGTCAAAAATGAAATGAATAAATATAATTTTATAAGTAAAAATTAACAACTTTGTTAAATATACAATTAGTGTTTTCTTTTATTTAAAAACTAAAACGCTAATAATTGTGATTTCATATTTTAAAGTAACACATTTAAAAAATAAACCACTTTTATCATGTATCAGAATTATCATGAATATCATACTTTTAATTTAAAAATGTATTTATAGTTTAAAAATTGTTTAAAAATTTTTTCGGGTGTTTGGTATTATAGGAAAATATATTAAGAAAATTCAAAAACGACCCTAAGACTATGGTTCCATAGTGTATTATAATTTACATAGTAATTTTAAGCCTGTAAATAATATAGTATAACATTTTAGAATAATCACAGTATTCAAAATAAAAATAAAAAAAATAGTTGAATAAATAAACATAAGTATAAATTTAATATATTCTTCGCATTTTTCTGAGTATAAAGTAAAATATATTTATGTATGAATTGTTTTCATTTGTTTAACATTTATAATGCTCTTACAGTCTAAAATGTTTAATATAATATTTTTTCACTATTTTATTTGTATAAGTTATTATTTTTTTATATATTTTTAATTTAAAATATTAATCAAAAAAAGGTTATCCTTTTTTTCACACGAGGATAATGGATTTTTAGAGAAAAAGGAAAATATAAGATTATTAGTTCAAGTCTTTGAATTATTTATCTTACTTTTAGGTTTTTCACCACATGCGTTTTCTACGTAAATGTAAAAATATAGTTAAATAGATTTTGTAAATTTATACTTTAGGCATGCGAAAATGCCCAAGTCATGCATATATAATGCCCATATCTTATATACATATATTATAAAAAAAACAAAAACTGTTGCTGAAAATTTTCTTTAGCTTTAGTTAAAATGGATATCTCAATCATTTATAATGATAAACCATGGTTAAAAGAAAAACGCAAAACGTGTGAAAAAACAAAATAAACTTTGTCTTGATTACATACAATTTAAAATATCACATATTAATCTGAGATCATTAATGAATGTTCATAAAATATATTCTTCTTCTTCTTCTTGGGTATTGTCGGCCACTAGGACCATCCCGTCAAACAACCAATCCTCCAGGCTTCTCTGTCAGCTGCTATTGATTTCCAATCTGGGCCACCGTTCAGCGATTCCACGTCTCTCTTTACTAAATCTTCCCATCTTAAACGGGGTCGTCCAAGAGGCCTTTTCCCTTTTAGGTTCTCTGTCAATACTACATACAGTAGTGGGTTCTGACTACGCCATGCGTGACCCACCCACTGTTACCTCCTACTCTGGATTATTTTAATATGTTTGGCTTTTGAAAGAGTTCTTCTAGTTCTTTGTTTTTCTTATTCTCCATCCCTCTGTTTCCTCGTCTTTTACTGGGCCAAAGATCTTTCTTAAGATTTTCCTCTCTAGAATAATCAATTTGTTTACCTCCGTTTTTCTTAATGACCATGTTTCTGCTCCGTATGTAATTATGGGACGTAAAAATGTAATATATAATTGTAACTTTATATCTCTCGACAGGGATCGTGACCCTAGTATCCTTGTGAGTCCATAAAGACATTTGTTTCCCGATTGGATTCTTGCTACTACTTCCTTATCAATTTCATTTTTCTCGGTCAATACAGAACCTAAATATTTAAACTGTTTGACTCGATTGAATTCATGTTTGCCAACTCTTAAGGAAGGATACATTCTGGTACTATCTTTTCTCCCCACCACCATGTATTTTGTTTTGTCTTCGTTTATTTGTAAGCCAACCTTCTTAGCTACCTCCTCTAAACGGCCGCATAATGATCTAAATCCATCATGTGATTTATCCATGAGGACCAGATTGTCTGCATAAGCCAATAATGCTACGGAGGAGCCTTGTAGTGGCATCCCTCCTGGGGTTCAATATTAGTTTCCCTGATAACCTTTTTTAATACCAGATTAAAGAGAACAGGAGACATTGAGTCCCCCTGTCTTAAGTCTGAATTCACACTTATTGGGTCGGTTTCCGCTTCTCCTTTTTTTATTTTAATGAAAGTTTCCATAATATATGATTCGATTAACTTAACTAATTTTTGTGGAAAGTTATATTCTCTAAGAATATTTATCAACCATTTGCGATAAATACTATCGTATGATTTCTTAAAGTCGATAAAGAGCACGTATATTTCCTTGTCGAATTCCCAGGTCTTTTAGAAAAGTTGTCGGAGAATAAATATTTGGTCTACCGTAGATCTTCTTGGCCTAAAACCTCCTTGATAATCTCCAATGATTTGCTCCGATTTTGTTCTTATCCTTGACATGATACAGTTCGTGAAAACTTTATACGCAACATAAAATGTATTAGGTAACAATAATAGTATGATATACCATGTACTTAATTTATTTCTTATTTTTTAAAGTAACTTCTTGATTTTTTCTCAAAACGTTTTTGCAATTCATATTGTATTTTTATTTTCTGTATTATTTTTCATTTTCTAGGAAAATGTATTAATTTAATTTATTTATATTTTACATATTTTCTCTAAATTATTGGTGTTCAAAAAACTTTTCATATACTTTGAAAATAAATATTGATGCTTTATTAACATTTAGTCGATTATTGCAGTTCAATATACTGACTATAGTGTACTTATAAGTTAAGAAACGACTGGTAAGATAAGTAAAGATTTGCTGGTATTTAGACAAAACTTTACATACCATTCAGATTAAGGAGCATTCGATTGTTTACAAAATTAGTTATATAGAGTTATATTGTTTAATGCAGGTAGCTCGGCTAAATCATTAGCCCCATTGGACAGTAAGTTAGTGGAAACGTTAACGAACATAACTAGGTTAATGAAGTAGTTGGCTTTATGGGTCAGTTATAGTAATGATAATTATAAAAGTAATGAAAATAAAGTAATTAGTTGATATCGGTTAATAGTGTATATTATCGTAGACATTGAATTGCAATTAAACAATTTTCAGTGATGGTACTGCGTTTAAAATTTTCGTGCTCCATAGCATACAATTTATGACATTCTTTAATATTAAAATCATCCCATGAACGATTGAGGGAAAAGAAGGCTAATGATTTTTATGAACGCATTTTGTTGAATATCGTTTTGTTGCATTACAGTTTTATGAGGATCATTTACAATATTGACGTAGTTTTGATAATAAATACATTCGTCATCAAATATTAGTCATAGTTGTTCTTATACCTGCTAAATATAAATGTATAGCGAATGTATTGTCATGTACTGATTAAACTTTTGTAAGTTTTAAGATTTGTTTAGTTATAATTATTAAATCGTCGTCT
This sequence comes from Sipha maydis, assembly GCA_034509805.1. NCBI lineage: Eukaryota > Metazoa > Arthropoda > Insecta > Hemiptera > Aphididae > Sipha > Sipha maydis. The sequence continues at coordinate 499 of JASXSY010002537.1, read as the reverse complement.
CTAACAACATTTTATAACTGTTATAAAAAATATTTAATTTTACATGTACCTATAACTTTTAAGTAAACATTTCTTACATGCAATTTTAACTTATTTTAACTAAATACTTTTCTACCTGTGTTTATGTAGGTAATATATATGGTCAAGTGCTCATATGCCGTCTATATGTATATATATATATATATATATATATATATATATTTGTATATGTATATGTATATGTATATATAATAAAATGCTGAAATAACATGCGTATAAATGGCAGGGCGTCTTGTCATGATGATAACGAATTACAAAACAAAAAAAAAAAATCATTATTATTCACAAGTGTTTACCATAATATAACAACGGTTGCGAAAGAATTCGGCCTAGACGTAGTGTAGTTTCAGTCTCGGACGGTCGCGTCACATGCACATCATTATTATAATATAATATATTCGTGAAATATCTGTCACAGATCGATTTCGTTGAAATTTAACTGCGTGTATTTCATTTGTTA